>VZRN01002817.1:177203-274833 GCA_013397935.1 Dasyornis broadbenti
GAGGACTCATCTACAGTGTTGACACATGCAATCCCTCTGCCTCCCCCAGCTTCAATGTCTCTAAGATCTTATAGAATTTACATGAATTTCAGAAGACTCTGGGTGTGCTTAATTACGTCAAAATCAGTACTGGGCTAGTGTGGTCTCAAACCCACAGTTAAAACTTGTCTTTCCAGTTCAGTCCTCTGTGAAATCTCCTGTCTGAACAAGTGCTCCCTCAACCCCTTGCAGAGGATCAGTCTTTTGGGCTGTGGGCACAGTCTCTTCGTTGGGAAGTTACGGCATAAAGAAAGAATTTCCTGTTGCATTGAACTAGAATGAAGGGCATTTGCTAGAAATAGGAGACTGGTCCAGCAACACCTGTATCTCTTACTAAACATATATTAATTAATTCATCTAATGGGGGCTTTTCTATCTGTATCTTTCCCATGATCATTAGGGATGAATGTGATACTGATTCCGTGTTGGAAATAAGCACTAGCATTACTTACTTTCGTATTTGTTTCAAAGCACAAAAATAATAAAAAAAAAACCACAAGCATTGAAATGTAGATATGGGTTATCATATTTCCTTCAGAGAAAGCTGAGAATATGAAAATAATTTTCCTGTTGATGTAAATTGCCCATTTACTATTGCTAGTTTCTTCTATATGCATGCAATACAGCTAACCTTCTTTGAGTTAAATGAAATAATCTAGTTAATTTTACTCATGGACTTCAACCTTTGACTGCTGATGAGAGTATAGTCACATCGTATGGAACTCATTGACACACAGTCTTGCTTCGTGCAAATATGTAGAAGGATGGTGTAAGAAAGAAAAAAACCTCTGTAGAAACTGCAAAGGTACTGGACAGTGAAAGGAGCATAGTATCCAATGGCAGGATGTGTATTCCCAACAGAAACAATTGGCGCCTAGACCTTCACTATAATTCCCTTCTACTCTCCTTTTCTCTGTTTAAGTTTCCTGTTTCACATGTAAACGTCCTGCTGTCAGTTATATGTGTCCCTCTACATAGATACTAAGAGTAATGAAAAATTTTCACTTTTCCTTTATAATTATATTATTGTTTAGGTTGGAAAAGGCCTTTAAGATCATCCTATCCAACTGTCAACCCAGTGCTACTGTGTTCACCACTAAACCGTATCACCAAGTGCCTCATCCACGTGTTTTTTGAACACTTTAAATAAAATACAGATAATTCCATAAGCAAATAATAAAAGGCAAGAAATCTACCCAAAGCTAATATTTACATGAAGTTTAAGTAAAATTAAAAAAAAAAATACAAAATAAAATCTGTGGCCTGGACATTTCTGGACACGGTGAATATTTGCAGCTGATATAAAATGGCAGAATGTCTCCACATAGTCAGTGGAGAATTGCATACCTGGTTATACTCTCATAATTTGTTCATAGCAAATGTGATGGGATTTGCTCCCTTTCAGTGGTAAATTGTGTAAAATAGGATAGTTAGTTCTATACCAGGAAGGTAATTTCTGTCTTATTGCAGAATAATTAATGGTGTTGAAGTATTGCATGTGTGTGTTGTATGCAGATGGTGGGAGAAAATGCTATCCACATGAAACCCCAGCACAGAAACAATGAACTTGGAAACTCTTTTCAGTGAAATCTACTTAGCTCTAGAGCCTCTCCTTTGCATTTCGAGAGGATTTAGAAGAATGCATTATTCATAGCAAAACAACAGTTAGAAAGTCAGTTGTTTCTGCTGGAAGGTGGTGGACACAAACTTGCCATATTTTTTGGCCTTTCATGTTGCTACTGCAGAAAAATCTGTCTTGTGTCTTGAATACTACATTGATTATAATCAATCAGACATTTTAAATAGACTGAGGAATGCCCTACTTAGCAAAAACTGCAATTTCAAAGAGAGTGTATTAACGAATCCTAGAAATTTTGGCATTAATTAGGCCTGCTGAGGTCTTAAATTTAAAGGATAAATCTGGCATCATTCAATAACCCCATTTTTAGATTGATTATTAGAGGTGCTATGGAGCATACTATTATGTTAAATCTTGAGAAGAGTTAAATAACACAAGGGTTTAAGTGATACAGTCATCTGAGGGTCAGCTGTCAAAACACCATTTTTCTGTCTGTATTGCTTTGGATCAAGAATTGCAATTTGTTCTGGGAAGTATGCTTTGGAGACATCATGTCTGAGAGGGGTTAAAGGATCATGCCATGAGAGATACAATTTTAACTCTAGGATCAGATCTTCTGAGAAAAAAATATGGGGTTTTTCTCTGTTGATAAAGAGAAAATTATCCATAGGTTAAAAAAGTCATTATTGTAACACTTCTTTTTCTTTTTTGTGTTTTAGAAGCGATATTATTTTTTCCATCGGTATGTGTAATGAGCCATAGCTAATATATGGTACTGAAGTTAGTATCTCTGAAACTCAGCTTTTCCATATGAAAGAAAGGGGCAGAAGGAGAATTAACATATATTTCCAGATTTTATCCATTGTTTACGTATGTTTAAGGTACCTGAGCCTCAGCGACCACCTCATGGATGGAGTATTGATGAGAAAGTAGGCAGATATTGTTTTGCTTTTGACCTTGTGGTGTGGGTCTACCCCATAGCATTTCTGCCTCTTTGTTCTAGTTATTCTATTTATTTGGCTAGTTGGAACTACAGACACTCTTGTTGATGTAAGGTATCATAATGAAACTGCAATTATAAAAGAGGAGCTATGCAGCAAGAAATGGTAATAAGACAGGTTCCTTATACCTTTTTAGGGAATGCCCACACTGCTGGCTGCCCTTCAAGACTGATAAATATGGATCTTTGAGATGACACTGTAATATCTTTGAATTCAATAATACAAAAGAAAAAACTTGAATTTTAATAACTACAGTGCAAAAGCTTTGTGAATATGTGAATAGGAAAATATAATGGCTAAACTTTTTCACACTAAGTTTTATTCAGCTTCATTTGAATGCATTTCTGAGACCTGAGGAAACTGCACTTAGTGAAGGACCTGAGAGCTTGGAGAATTTAATCAGAGGCATCTGTCCACTTGCTTCTCACTCTCGTAATTCCTCAGATTAGCAGCTATTTTGATTTGTGCTAATGGCTCCCAAAAAGAATATTTAGGCAGGAATTCTCAAAGTACACAACATTCTGAATGGAATTATTCAGGGTTCTGGCATGTGCCATTGGGTAGAGGCTTAAGATAGCTGCTGGTAGCTGCTGCTAGTTCTCTCATTATTGGTGGGGTCCTTAAATGTTTTAAAAGGCAGCTTTTCCTGAATTCTCTTCACTGCTAGAAAAAGGCATGTTTGTTGCCAGAATGTGGCTATTACTCAGTCTTTAAAAATGTTTGAACTCTTAATATCAGTGTTACACTGCCTCTTTGCAGTGATTCAGAAATGAATGGTGTACAGTCAGGCTACTGAATAATAATGTTAATATGGGATTAATAAAATTTATGGGTGATGGAAATGTGGTATAGACACTCTATGCTGTTCTTTTAAATTTTTATGAAAAAGTGCATAAGAGGTCTTTGTCATGTGCTTCCAATGACTAATCCTTCATTGCTTCACCAATGAAGAGACACCTGGAAGAGGATCCAAGATCTGGATTCACTGATTTTATCATGACAGTTTCTCATGAACAGTGCCTTTAAAGCTGATTTGCTGAAGTTTTCAATCAATCTAAAGCTTGAATGCCAACCCCATTCTGTGTTTACTAGATACCCGTAATTTTCACTGGGGACAGAGCTGGATTTGCAACTTAGTCTGCATCTGTTGACTCTCCTGGTTGTTCTAATGCTTTTGAACTGTGCCTTTCTCTGCCTTGTTTTTTTTTGCTTTTTGTTTTCCATAACTGAAATAGGAATAAGCCTCCAGTAAAGCTCTCCATCATCAAAATTCTTGTTCGTGATTCATATATTGTTACCCATCATGCTAAGATTTAAAAGCAAATATTTTAGGATCTGTGCTTTCAACCACTGCCACAAAGCTGTCTATAGATATGTTGAAAAGGTACCCTCCAACACTGGTAAACCTCCAATCTATTCTGGATGTTGTGCTCAGCCAAAGGTCACTCAAACCTGCAGGGAGAGAAAATATAGGAACATGTGGAATAACTGACTTCTCCACTCAGGGTTTCATTTTTGGCAAAGCACTTGTAGGTAGCAATACTGCCTACTTTTGCATTGATGAACACCTGTTATGAAAGAAGGGAAAGAAGCTTTTTCTTCCGGAATAACATATTAACCAGTTGAGACCTGGGGAGCTGAGTGGTTTAAATAAACAGGTAGTGGTCTCTCTGAGGATGATATTCTCTTATGTACCGGTAAGAGTTTTTGTTGTGTTAGAATGTGTCAAAAGAGAGGCTTTGAAATGAATCAAACTGCTCATGCTGGACCTCTATCTGAAGTTGCCCCAGATCAGCCAAAAGAGAAAGATAGCTCTCCCTGTGTAATTATGGTTGGATTGATCTAGTTAGGCAAAAACACATGACAGGTAACTAAAATTTTCCTATATACATATTTAACCAAAAATACTAAACAATGAGCTTCATTTTGTCACTGGAAATATTTCATTATGAGATGATGGTTCATCATTGATCTTCACTCTCTGCTGATGGAACAGTTCTCTTGAGAGGCAAATATAATCAATATCTGTCTTATTTGTTTGACAAGTCAAAAAAAAATCAAGAAATAGACTTCAGCTTTTGTTTCAATGATTTAAGGTACATTTTCTAACTTTTTATTTGAAGAAGCTGTTTGTGAATCTAGTCTAGAAAAATGCTGGTTTTATATGCTTCAGGAACATGTTTTATTTGGAATGAATGAATTATTCCTTGCCAGCCGACAGCTGTAAATACATAAAATGTTCAAGTTTTTTGAGGCTTGGCTCAAATGCCAGCACAAAATCAATGACAAAAATCAATGTCTTATATGTGCAATACTTTACTTAATCATTAAAAAATATTATTTCCAGGGCCAGATCCAGAGCAAATTTTCAGAAACAGTTTAGCTTCTATAGAGTTCTATTGATTTAATCCCATGCTAGATCTGGCCCACTGTGGAAACTGAATTTAATATAACTGTATCTTTCAATGTATTTATTTATTAGTACTGAACATCATTGAATTTTACACCACCACAAAAGTGGATTATGTTCATGGCAAATTCTTTACATACACAGAATGTGTAGTTGTATCTGACATAGAACAAAATTACACTTGACATTTATAAGCTCAGGATTGAGTTTTCCATTTAATTTTGTGTAATTTATGAAAAAAGTTCATTGCTTAACTTACACTGCTGATTATAACTAGTAATTTGCATGAATTATTAGGATACCCTTTGTGAATTAGGGATTCTCAATAACATTTGCAGCAAGGATGAGCTTTCAGAAATTGTCTTTCTATGTTGATTTGATATAGATTGTTTAGTGTTATTAAAGTAGTATAAACCACTTAGTATCATGCTTTAAATATTTTCTAAGGATATATTAGGAAAGTACAGATATATTAGGAAAGTACTAGTAGATATCACTACATCTCTTTGCCTTTTAAATATTGACAATCAATAGGGTAGACGGTTTAGAAGCAGTTTCTTAAACTTAATTTGGTATGTCTTGTGGTTAACCATCCGTTCTATTGCAATGCTGGGATTATTAGATGGTACAAGTGCTGTGGTCTGCAGTGCTGGGTGTGGAATGAGCCACAGAGTAAATTTTCTGGTATAGGTGAAGAGTCAGACTTTCAGAAATTATAACTATGATGCTGTTGACTTGACTTGCTGCTGATAGTGCTCATCATCTCTAAAAAAAATCAGGAAATAACTCAAGCACAAGTTAAAATATGTTGTTTCCTTATAAAACCAATCATGGTAGTGTTATTGTGAATGTTCTCTCTCAATTCCTGACATCATGCATTTGAAAATCTTTACTTAAGACTTTATCAAGGCAATTCCTCTCATTTAATATCAGTCAACCTCATGAAAAAATCCATTTAGCTTAGTAGTAATTTTCAGCCAACTAAAAAAAATGCAGACTGCATTGTGTATGCTTTTTCTCCTTTTTAGAGGACTGTACATTTTTAAGGTAAGTAACCTGACTTTTGCCATCTCTTTAATTGTTATATGGTTTCCTCTGGTTAATAACTAATACTTCCTTTAATTTGCTTTCTATCTGTGACACCTCATTTTTTATACTTGCTGTAGCCTGTATTTAATAACTAGATCTATTATTGTACAGAATATATTAATTAGGTCATACAGCAGTTAATACCATTGGGTGAGAAAGCTGAAGCAAGATAATTTATCCTGCATAAAAAGGAGTCATGGATCATGGCCAGCTGCTGTTTGTGCACAAGTAGTTAATGTGGATTTCCATACTTAAAATATGAAGTTGTCCTATGGTGGTTTATGTTATACTTTCAAGAAAAACATTTGTTAGTAGTATAAGGGAAATTGTGTCTATTCTTCAATTTGCAAAGCTCATTGATTACATAATGAGACTAGTTCGAGGATCAGACATCACATGTTAAGGCATAGTCTTTTTGAGGTCTCTTCTTATTCACTTTAATAATTCTGTAATTAAATTGAGGTAATGAATAATACAATGCATTTTCAGGTTTGTGAAATATTATAGGCAGCCCCTTTAAAATTGAACACTATTTAACTTGTTTATTTTTATCTGTTATATGTTTGTCTATGCTGTTTATTTTTCCTTTCTGTCCTTTTGGAATTGCACACTTTTGTAATACATTGCAAATACAGAATGTTATCAATGTTAGTTGTTTCACTTCATAACAGCAACAATACCAACCAATATTGCATTCAGGAATTTAAGACAACATTAATTAAATTCTGCCGTCAAGAAGATGAGTATTTCTCAGCAAGGAAAAATTAATTTGTGATTAATAAGTACCTCAGCTCTGTTATCCAGAAGTTTAACATTCATGGCAATGTCTAATTCTTTTATGCCTTTGAAAAGCACTGCAGTGTTATGAAATAAATAAATATGTATATCATGGACAGGCATTTTGTTGTTATTTATGTTTAAAACTTGGAGTATAGTGGTAGGTTTTTTTGTTCCATTTGAAATAATGGAACTTCATTCGTTAATGTTACACTTGTATTCATCATAGCGAAAATAGTTTCTTTATGGTTATCTAAGGAAGATTGTACAGTGACTGGAAAATACTCTTAAAAATGGAGAACATACAGGGATGACTTTGAAAACTAAGGAAGAAATGTAATACCAGTCATAGGAAAACATTTGCTTCTCACATGACATTCATTCACAACAGCTGTATGTGACATTATTTGGGTAAAAGGGCGTATGCTTATTTTCACACTCCTTAAAGTGGTTCTCTATGCCAGAGGGCTGTTCAAAAATTCCTTTTGCTGCCAGTAGCCAAGGAGTTACTACCAGTTCAGAAACTGCCAGGAAAGCTGGGTCCTGTCCTATTTCCCCTGGCCATTCTTTGTACTACTTGTGAGAGAGGGAAATTGTGTCCCCCATTCCAAGGGCTCAGCATCACTGCGGGATCTCTCCACGCTGTGCTCATCACCCCTGCATCCTGCTTTCTGCTGTTGGCATGCTGTGAAGCAACTGCAGTGCTCCAAAGCCTGTCTGTTGGATGTAGGTGAACATTTATTCACAGCTGTAAAATAAGCCTTGTAGAGACAAATGTTAAACATGAGAGAGGGAGAGAATATAAAATCTTCATCCTAGGTTAGTTAAAGGAAAGCTTTTCATTAACATCTGATACCCCCTGGTTTTTTCTTGACTACATTGCAATGATCATCCTGCCTGAAGCTGCTTCTCTTCTAGACACACTTATACCGTGATCAGTACATATAGCAAGACATCCATTGGCCAAATTAATTTTACTTATGCCAAACCAAGTAAACACGAATGGCCATAACTCTTACAAAGCAGAATTTTGGGAATGTCATCATGTCTCAAGATGAATAGCTACAGCTGCCTCAAAACATGTAAAGAAGGAACATTTTTCACATTAGCTGTACTGAGCTAATTGCCATTCTCTTTACAGCTATAAAAACTTGCATTGTCTTGCTCACATCTGTGTTTTCTGAAGCACAGCATTCTTACGGTTTTCTAAGAACTGGTGTAAAAATATAGCATTATATTTCAGTAGCTGAGAAAGACTTGAGTCTCAAGCCTTATTAGAGTGAAATTCCCTTTACACAGAGGTTTGACTGATGCATGGAATAACCTGTATTTGATGAAACTGCTCTTCAAGAGGGTGTGGGACAGACTGCACAGTAGGTTTTTTGGCCATAAAGTCAGCTTGATGAAGGCAAGGTAATGTGACAGATTGAATAACACCACCAAACCCATTATTACTATTGCTTTTCTGGATCAGAATACCAGTTCAGTAAAGAAAACAAATGCTTTAACTGAATAGGAGACTACAGTAGTCCTGCCATAATCTCTTTTTTAAGAGGCAAGGGGAAGTGATTTTCCTTCTCCCCAGCAGGAAAGAAGGCCATGTCTGCTAAGGCTGGGTGCAAAAGAGTGAACGTCATCTGTGAGAAAGTAGGCAGGAGTCAAGTACATTTGCCAAATATACTCAAATTAGAGCTGTCATTTGTCTTTGAGTGAGCAGATGGAAATAGTGAATGAAGACCATAGCCTTCAAATGTCATTGGGAAAAAAGATCAGCTAGAAACAGAAAGCCCATCTAGAAGAAGAGGCAACATGGTAGCCCTTGGCCTCGTGTTTGGTTTTGGTTTTGGTTTGTTTTTTTTTTTGTTTAGAATTGAAGGACTGATCAGACAACACTTTCAGGTGGATCTTGTACATATGTATGTGACTGATGAATAGTAATTTTCACAGTAAAAGTATTTTAGGACTAAGAAAAAATTGCCAGTATTGTTTTGTAAGTGACTAAGCTGTGATCTGGGAAAAGAATCCATGACAGCAGAAGAATATTCCTGTACATCGTATTTCATTTTAATTTGAATTAAAATGATGAATTCAAGTAACTGACACCGTAATTTATTTCATTGTTTTGAATTTCCTGACACAGTTTCTTCCTATGAGACTGCACACAAGATTTGAATTGAAGTCACAAGTTATTAGGTGCCTCAGGTTTTGTACATACTCACTTTGAAAAATTTAAACCCATATTTTCATTCTAATATTTTCATTGCAATCAAATCAAGATAGATATCCAGACTTGCAGTTTGTCCAAATTAATGCATATTTTTAAATATTAAAATTTACATGGAAGCTAATATGTACAAGTCTGGAAAACGTGGGGCATAGTAAAAAGAATCATAGAGGGTAAGGAATTTGCAAATGACCGTGGCAGGTATGTCAGATGTGGAAGTATTTTGCTGCAGGGAGTTTTCATCTGAAGCTTTTGTGGAAGTGGTCCTGCAATATTTTTTCATATAATAATTTCATTATTGAAATTGGTAAATATTGTGAGTGTGTTTGTGAAATGTGCTCATATAGGCAGAATAACAATAATACAGAGAAGGAGTGGGACATCATATAGGAGATGGTTAATAACAGACGTGATAATTAAAGGCTGTTAAATATTATGTGAGGGTCACTTATTAACAACAGTTTTCTGCTATAAGTTCTCTTCCATTCTGGTATATTTTTGCTTTTAATTATTTTGGATTATCTATATTTTGTTTTGCCAGTGGTTAATTTTTAACTATTTTTCAAATCACGCCCATTAGGGAAACTTTATTTTAACACAACTGGAAAATGGTGACATTATTTTTTTCACTAAAAATAACTTCAAAACAGAATTACCTTAAACATGAAAAAAGTGTTACTCACTGAATTGTTAACCCCCAAAAGCCAAAATTGATAACAAAAGCTGAAAAATATTTCAGCTTGTATAACACCAGCAGCTAACCTAAAAGGAGTTAAATCTTCTAAACCAGATGCTGTCTTGTGATGGAAAATAGATTGGCCTGTGAGCCTGAATAAACTTTGTCTCTAATTAGTATGCAAATCTCACCTGCTCCAGGGCTCTTCCTTTTTCAAAACCTATGATCTATTTAGCTTTTCTGTATTTTCTGGTGAATAATCTCACCCAGGAGGTTTCTTTTTCATTCCAATTTTCTTCATACCTGTAATTTTCAAAGTATGCTGTACTCTTTTAGGTCAATTTTTTCTTCAGAGAATCAAGATGAAAAATGTTAGCTTTTCAGAAATTTTAAAAAAACTTGAAACAAATGCAGACATTTAATAATAAAAATATTTTTATGTAATTCTATGGGGTAAAACTTTTTGCAATGCATGCTTATATATATCTAAAATCCATGCAAAAATTACAAAGAGGACTATAGATTTTAAATATAAATTTCATTTATCTTCTAAACGTTTGACTTGATTAACAGAATGTTTAATACCAGAATATTAAATAAACTATTAAAATGCCTTTTAAATTCAATCTTAATTCGATCTTTAATAGACTATTAAAAATAATGATGGCTTTCAACAGAAGTAGCATCCCACTTGGTCAATGTCATTAACAGAAACCATGTCAGCAGCTTATGAAGTATAGAAGATTTCTAACTATCTCTAAACTTTTGAGACTCAAACCCAATTCCTCTTTACTTCCCTTCCCTTTCTCCTGGTGTAATTCCCTGTGTCAGCATGGAACATAAATGAAGCAGCTGGACCTGGTTCAGGATGGGGATCTTTTGAGGGATAGCTTCACGTCATTCATCTTCAGACAACTCCTTTCAGGATTCTGCCTTCTAAATACACAGCCCTTTATCTGCTTTTATGATAGGCAAGTTTGTTTTCTAGGCTTTAATGGTCAAAATCCTCATAAGCTGACTCCCTTCCACCATGCAAATAAGTCCCTAGGGCTGAATGCATGTGCACATGCACACAGACAGAGTGATGGCAAATCCTGCACGTTTAAAAGGCTCTCCAAGTGCAATGAATGACAAGACTGTACATTGCACCTTACACTGTATGTATGTAATGGGGTAAGATCTCTTCTATGAAATTCATGAAGTGACTTAGCTACTCTTGTTCTATATGTGTTGTTCCTCTCTGGTGGCCTTAAAATAATGAAAAAGGAATTAAATACATCTGTATTTTATTTTCCAACTATGTGCAGGGGCCATCCTTGGACAAGTCACATAGATGTAGACCCTGAAAAGTTTTCAAAGGCTCCAATTAATTCCAAAGGCATCTTTCAAGGTTTGGGCTTTAATCTTTCTAGCCTTTGATTTCCATAGCTCTAAGATGAAAATGTTACCATGCACATATCTTTGCAGCCCTTTGGAGACTCTTGGATGAAAGGTCCTGTAAAACTGTAAACCATGTTTTTATTATTTTCTTATTAACCACTAAAGGGAATTTTGCATGGAATATATAAGCATTTTGAGCTACAGGGGTTTGCAGAGTTTATCAGAATCAAGAAATTTGCCCTACATATTTATGTAGCTATTATGAAATAAAAGCACCAAACATAAATAATGCATGAAAGTATTTAAACTTTTTCCATACAACTTTCTTATTATTCAATCTGATTGGATGGGCAGGACTATTGAAGCTCTTCTGAGAAATATCTCATTCTCCCCTGAATGGAGCTTCCTGGTAAAAGATAGGAACATTGTTTCAGCATTAGGGAGTCACCTGATTCCAGTTCAGCACTCAGAGGTGGGACCATCAATCTTGTTTGCTGAAGACAATCCACAGAGGTATATTACAGGTGCCAAACTATAAAATTTTTTGAGGCAGAGAATAGGTCAAAGAGAAGTTATAAGCCCAAATAAGAAAGAGAGAGTTCTACATCACCATTTCCAGAATGATCACTCTGATTTTGATTTGGGGTATAAGAATGCACAGAAATTGGTGGAAGCTTTGTTTTTAGCAGCATGTAAGTGTGAAGGAACCAGGCTGTGCTCTTCAGTGGCTGCCAGGTAGATGGCAGGTCCTTGGCAGCTGTAATACACTGGCCTGGGGGAATACTCCCCTGGGACTGGGAGAGGATGTCCCGAGCAGTGTGTGCTACCCTGAGGGCTCCTGCTGCTTCTGGTTGCGCAAGTCCCTGCTGTGGAAGAGATTTATTTCTCCCATCTCACTTTCCTGCTTGCAGGTTAGCTCTGTGCGGCCTGTTTATGGGGACGTTTTCCTGCTGTGCTGTCCAGAAGACAAAGTCAGATTTGAATCAGAAAGTTCTAGTTCATCGAGTCTTATTTTAAATACTTAGGTCTCTCCCTTCATTTCAAAGCCTTTCTCAGGCATGTTCAGTAGCTCTTCCAAGAAAACAAAGCTTTCTCCAGTTTGTATTTCAGTTAAGCTTATTGAAGATTCTTGTCCAACAAATGTTAAAACTGACATGAATCCCACCTGGCTCAGAAAGCACAACCCAGGGCTGAGCACTGGGACTTGAAAAAGTCGTGCTGCAAGAAAACATATTCACATATACTGATATACTTCAACTGAGCTGTCTGAAATTGCTTTGCAAACTCTTATTTCATCACTGGAGGTGAAACTCAAACATTTCATAAGAGGCAGTGTCAATTTTAGCAGATCCACTGAAATTTATGTGAGAATTATGAACTAAATGTAATGTACAGAAGGAGAAATACCTCTTTCAGTAAAATAGAAAAGAGGCCTCTACTTCGCTGAAAGATGTGGAAACTCACAGTGTCCCACCAGATTCAACTCTTGGTGTCAAAATAACTTAAGCCTCCAGATTGTCAAGGCAGTATTTTAAAAATATAGGATTTAATTAATTTAAAAAATTAATTCCTGAAAAAAACCTAAATTCTGTGAATAAACTAATAGAGCAGAGATTTTTTTAAAAAAGGAAGTTGAGATTTTTTTTCACAGCTCAGATTAATTTAGGATCAGTTAATAAGAAACCACCCCAAATCTTGACATTTTTGTAGCATTTTGAACAGTTTGGGACTTTTGCTCATTTTGTTTCCTGGTTTAGTCTTGTGTTCCAGTTTGTCAAATTATTTGCATTATGGTAGCCTTTCATACAAAAAAACCCCAAACTTATAAAATCAGGTTAGGGCAATGTGGATTGAAGGAAATCTAAAGGAAAACCAACAAGAACATTTCTAGTGAAGGTCCAGGAATAATTTCCACTAATACAGTAAAATTTTCAATATGTAAATAAGAACTAAAAAAAAGAGGTGGAAGTAAATTTACTTCTCAATTTAATGCTGAAAAAGCAATATTCAAGAGAATGCAACAAACTACCTTTTCAGTTCATTATTACAAATATATCTAAGGACTTAACATTATTGGTTATAATTCTGCCTCAGCAGATTAGGGTAAGTATATTACCTTCGAAACATTACCAGCGGACAAAAGTGAGATTCTTTGTACTTTGCTTCTTCCATTACAGAGTTGTTTTCATCCTATTCCTCTCCAAGTTAAACTCAGAAGGAATGATAAAGTGACCACACATCCTGGCAGATTTTTTCTTCTTTCCCTTTCTGTCTCACACAGATGATTGAGAGAGAGCTGATCTTGAGGCAGGTTTCTCAGGCAGACCTGAGACCAGAGCACGTGCTAGCAGACAATGATGCATATACTTTTTTATTATTATTCCTTCCAAAAGACTGTCTTCAGATGACAATTAATGTATTTTATTGAGCAAGCTGAGCTATCATCAGCTTTAAAGATGCACTGTGGGTAAGGTGAGTTTAACCCACACTTCATACCTATTTAATTTTAGTCTTCATTAATTTTCTATAGAAAGGAAAGAAATAGTGAAATCCCCTTCTAAAATAGAAATTTCTGAATTTGCCAGTCATTTTTGTGGAAGAATAAAATGAAAAGAAGAATTAAAATGCTTATAGGGAGTGTTTATTAGAGTTGCTTATATTCAGGAAGAAATCAAAGCTAAGGATAATATTTGATGCAAAAGCAATGAGACAAACTAGCAGGTTTTGGTACTTAAAAAGTACCAAATTCAATTTTTCAATTCACTTGTTAAAAACCAGAATAAACTGGTTGTTGCCAAATAAAGTTTATACAATTCCTCTGAAAATGGCATTGAAAAATTGTCACTTGGACAAAATTTCAAAGCACAACATCCTTTCTGCTGCAGCACACAGCTGTAGCCCATTTGCTCCTACCAAAGCCAGAAGGAGACCTGAAAATCACATGAATCTCATTTCTGTCAGCTAAAGGTTTTATGTGAACATATAGAAGCAATTTCATCGAAGAGATACCACAGTTTCTGCTCTAAAGAAAACATTTACCAAAAGCCTTGCAAGCCCCATAATTTTCCAGTTGCTGTTTGGGAAATGTTTACTTGACTATAAAAATTTAAACTTTCTCAAATTTTCTTTAAGAAATCTACTTATATTTTCATCAGTAATGTCTTGGTCTAATTAGTTTGAAGTGTTTTCCTTGTGCACTCCTTGTTTGAGACGAACAATCAAAAGACCTGGCACATATTTTTTAGCTTCATTCCAGTTCTTTTTCATTCTAGCCAAGTTCATCTCTATGACACAAAATTGTTGAACAAAGAAGCATCATTTTCAAATATTCACAAGGTAAAGGAAATGTTGTTTTCCTTGTGTGGGCTTTTTTTTTTGGTTTTGTTTTTGGATTTTTTGATGTTCTGGTTTGCTGTACAGCTATAATCTCTCCTGCTTTGTAGGGTGTGGGTAATAAATGGGGTTTGAAATTCCTTAAACACTTTAGCTTCGCTTCAGCTATTAATCTCAGCAGCCATTTATTGGTTTGTATTCTGCAAAGCAATGGGGATTATCCTTTAATTAATTCCATTGAGGGGTTCAGCTGCCATCATCAACCACAATATGGTTTCATAAATTAATCTTGTTGAGTAAGTATAATGCAATCTATTATAACATTTATATTAAAATGCAAGTAATAATATGAGAAATCCTGGGCAAGAAAAGGATATATATGTGTGTGTATCTCCCAAATGTAGTAATTAGTATTATATTAATATAATAATAATAGTAATTAGCGTATTCCATTTTCATATTTTCAAATGGTTTTAAATATGTTTCAGAATCCATCAGAAAATAAGAAGATAAAGTTTTCTTAACTCCTACATAGGTCTTAAAAATGTCTTAAAAATTATGAAATAACATCTTACATCTAGACATATTAAAAATATATCGTGGATCTTTAGAGCTCTGCTTGAGATCTAAATTTCTCACCAATTTGTTTTTACTACTGTAGCTTAATCAGTTATGATAATGAATATTAATACATATGAACTTTTTGATATTATGAGTACATGAGGGACAGCATGAAATACTGCCTAAAGTATTGCATAATGTTTTGATCTTGGGAAGATGAAAATGCTTGGCATGGGCACCTTTTTTGTAACAGGACTGATTATGTTAGAATTATGTAATATGATTATGTTACTGTTAAGTGGGGTGTTTTCTCTAGCACGACACTAAGCTGAGCTTAGCTGTTGCTTTGGTTCAAAACTAGTTTGTCTGCTGATAGTGTTAGTATCAGCACAACATGTTTGATGCCCAAGACAATGCTGGGAATTTTATTTTCTATGATGCTGTTAAAGTGTTAAAATTTCAGTCATACCTAAGTTTTTATGGAGGTAGCAGAAACAAATTGGGAGGTAAGATGGCTCTTTTATGCTCACACAGACTAAAGTCAGGAGCTGGGCAGATCTCAAATTTCAGATCAGCTCAAGCTGGCAAAATAAGGTATCATTATCAGTGCTACTTTTTTCCTAAGAACTGCTTTCAGTGGGATTTCTTGCAGATTGGCAACTTTATTTGTGCTGAGAAATTAACCAGAGTGTGTGTTCTCTCTAAAAGTCTTCATCTAGCATTATTAATTAATTAATTAAAATCTTCCAGACAATCTGCAAAAATAGTTTTATTAAACCCCTGAGCATTGTAAGATACTGCAAAGCCTCTTTGTGGATTCGATGTAAATCCTATTATTTCACTGATCTGGATAAAGAAATGCTGAGTTTAAAATGGCAAGTTTTCTGTACTAATTATAACTATTTTGGTTATATGAATCAGAGATGAAGAGCTATTTTTCATCTTAATAGGCAGACATTTTTGTATAAGTTGACTTCTGGTCCAGCGTATCCATCAAGTTTTTCAAGGACAGAACCAGAGTTTACTGTGTTTACTGAAATACTATTAAATGTGCTGCTTTGAGAATTTGTAGTGGATACCAATAGAAATTGCAACTGCTCAGTGTCCCACAGAAGCTCACGTAGCGCTCTGTGGCCTGGAAGGTTAAATCATCACTCAGGGTTGGCATGAAAGCAAACTCACACCAGCTACCCAGACTCTCCTTTGCACTCTGTGTCACTGATGTAGTTATGTTGTGAACAGTGTAGCACTATGGCAGAAAAATCCTGTTCTAGTGTTCTGGAAGGCAGATTTGTGCCTGAAGAGCAGCAGAGCCAGGGTGCTGCCAGGATACGCTGTTTAAATGCAAACCAGCCAGCAAGAATTGCCACTCAAGTCGGCTCAGGAACTGATACTACAGCAGCCACCACCCAGGCTGAATGTGCTCACTTTGCAGGAGATCCAGGGCATGAGGCTGTTCCCAAGAGCAGATCCACAGTTCCACCCCTTCACAGAATCATAGAATCAATTAGGTTGGAAAAGGCCTCTGAGATCATCGTGTATCCTCTTCTCCTGTCACTAGTTGTCTTCCTCTGGTGGTTGGCATAATTTGCTCCAGAAAATCAGCATGTACTGTGAAAATATATCCATTAGGACCTGTTTAGTGCTTGTAGATGAAATGACTATCTTAATCTTTATAATAGACAAAATATAGTTTGTAATCTGTGGGTTTAAAAATAGGATTTACTTTTGGTTTGGTTTGGGTTTTCAGGGTTTTTTTGTTTGGTTGGGGTTTTTTTGTTGTTGTTGTTGTTTGGTTTGTTTTTTTTTTTTAATTGTTTTCCCATTGTCATTGCTTCCTCTTAGACCTCCCAGTTTCATGAAAAGCAGCAAGGTTCTGTGAGATATATTATAGAAAAATGGTAATAACTACTTTAGAAATCGAAAACTGCTCTCAAAGCATTGACTTTGTGATCATATTTCCATAATTTCTGTTTTATTCTTTGCAATGGCAGTTACAATTTTTTGACTCAGACTGTCCATGTATTTTCAGTTCATATCATATGGTGATCTGTTGAACTGAAAAAACACTGGATCTACTGATAAATCTGATTTGTATCTAACCTTTCATGCTGGTCAGAAGTGTTGCCAGATTATCATAATGACTCACAATAGCTGTGGGGTCATAAGAACATACATGTGTAAGTAGTTTACCATCTGCACTGACTATTAATACTAATTCATCTGATGACTGGATGAGAAGCAAACCCAGTTCATTGAGTATGAGAAATTGGAAACATTGTTCAAAGCCTCCACAGTCAAATTGTCCAGGAAGAGACATGATACACCGAATTTATTCATGTTGGGTTTGTTACTTGCTTTAATTATTTAATAGAAAAACTTGGACAGTTTAGTTACAATGTGTAGTTAGACTTTAGTGAACCTGTGTATTAGGGGTTCTAGCCAATAAAAAATAATAATTTCTTGTCTTATTTTTATCTGTAGAAATTTGTACATCTGAACAAAAGGATAGTCTTTTAAAAACAAAAACTATTGCCTTAGAGGTTCATATCCTTACCTGTGATGGACTCTATAGTAGCTTGTTATTCTCATGTTATAATATTGACTAATCAAATGAAAAATCTGATTGTTACTTGCAAAACCCCATATAACATTCTATAATACAGAATTCCATAAACAACATTCTATTTAAATCTAAAACAAGGTACAAGTCACATCTTAATTTTTAATTTAGGAATTTAAAGGAAAAGAAATTTTTTCTTTGAGGACTGTTCAGTGACAAATCATGATAACTGGGAACATCATTACTGTCTGTGTATCCTTTTAGGTAGGTGCTTCAGATGTAGTGGGGGTAGGGCTCATGTTCCTATTTGGCTGTGAGTCTGCTTACCTGCCTTGTTCTTTTTTCACCTCTCTTTTACAAGCTCTTTCAAAAGACTAGCAGAAATTGTCACTCAAGTGACCATTCTCCCAGGGTTAAGCAGGGCAGCACTGGGAAAGACCCAGGAGTATCACCCGCCATGTGATATCTGGCCTTTCACATTGCATTGGTGGCATTCACTCATTGAAGCCCTGGGGACAGCAGTGTCTTCTCCTGCTGTATTCAGTGAACATGAGCAGCAGCACTGGGTGTCTGGGATAAGAGGCCAATACAATTATTCAACCGCACCACATGAGTGGAAAAGGTCATTTGTGTCGTCCTACAGCAGGCAATAGTGTACATCATGTCCTTCTGAATATGCAGTTTATAGAAACAGAAACCTGGAAAATGAGGAAAGTGGAGTTCGGGTGCACACTAAGGTACAATGCCTTACCCTTCATCCCTGATATGGGTACCAGGCAGCCAGAGGATACCTATTTTGGTATGAAGTGAGGATACCTGTGCCAAAACAGCATGTAGAATGAGGCACTATGAGCAGAGAGTTAAGGTTAATTATCAGCTCCATCTCCTGTGTCTTTAAAAATGGATGGAGCTCCATCTCCATCATCAGTGTATTTAAAAAGTTTTGATCTGGCTGATGTTTTAAATGTGTACAGTTTTCAAACAATCAGTGTAACATCACATTCATGAGCAAGGATTTATGAGATTATATTTATCAGTTAAGATTGCAGTTGAGGCATGCCTGTGATTGCTAGAGACAGAGATGTTACGTTATTCTAAATGCTTTTTCCCTTCCTTAAATCATACTCCAGCAATCTGTTTGAGCAAGCAATCTATGACAGACCAAAAAGAAAAAGAACAGAATATCTGAAGTGGTTAGACATGGTCTTTATTACCAGGTTGAAACGTGTGATTTTCCTTTTTATGCTTTTTCATGGCATCCTTTGACTGTTTTGTCACTATATTCCCTTCACCTTCTCTCATTTTCATCCAATTAAACCATTATGCCTTAAGAATCGAGATGCAAGCAAAAAGTCTGCTCTTTGTCCTCTCATTCCTTCTGCCTTGTCTTGCACCACAGACAACAGATCCAGCATGTCATTTTCCTTTGCAAATTTTCTCTTCCACTGCACTGCCCCCACTACATCAAAACAATACGAACAATAAACAACAGCATACCCCCCTCCCTGCCCAATCCTCAGTAAAAGGGCATGCTGTGGGGTAATTATAGATGTTAAGGACAGTTAAGAAATGTTTTAGTATAGTCAGAATTATGGCTTGAACTTTATGCCTGTGGAAAATATAGGTGAAGATGTCAGTATTGAGATTACTTGCAAAAACCAGGTATCAGATTAGGATGACTACAGGCAGAGATCATCAATATGGAGTACTTTTTGAAGCACACCAAATTATAGGACAAGCTATGTAAACATGGATTTGAAAGTATAGAAGTACCTAGCTTTAAGCCCAGAAGAAAGTTCAGAAATACTTTTTAATATTTTTCCATCCAGGTGTTGTTTTTAAAATAAGTCTTGAATCAGGATATATTAACTTCTTGTAAGTGGTTCCCTCTTTCAGAAGGCAATTATAGTGGTAAATTTTGATATCTGTCCTGTTACTATTTCCATCTGTAGATTTTATGACACAGGACAAAGAGCTCTCTCTGACTGGGGCATATAGAGCCCTGCAGTCACAAGGGCTGGCTGGGAGAACAGCCTGACCAGCCCTGGAAGCATAATGTGCTTGACATTTAGAATATTTTATATTTGTAATGCAGTGGGAATGGTTTTTGTGTTGGATCAGGCAGAGAAGTCCTGGTGCAGGACAATATTCAGGAGAAATGTTTATTCACTGTATTTTTCCTGGTCTAAAAGCCAATACACAAAATGCAATCAATGAAAGGGCTGATTAATTATGCCTGACAGGAGCACCATAAGGAAGGCCTGAGTACAGCACAGTTGTACACAGGACTGATTGCCAGCATTACATCTGGGGAAGAATGAGGAAATGGGGACTAATGAGACCTCTACTAATGCCTCCTCCTGCCACCATTGCACTGCCCAGCCTCGGTGGAAATAGAATGCTAATTAGGCAACTGAGGAGCTGGTTGTGTTCAAGCATTTTGGAGCATTTTATCACACATTTACTACAACATACACTACATTTCTCATCGTCATGGAAGATCAAGGCTTATGAGAGCATGATGGACAGATGAAATATTCGGAAATCAAGGTGTTATAGCCACATGGACAAATTGTATGGTAAACATAAAATTTTAGCATCCATATTTCTAAGATAATAGGGCTAACTATGTACATTTTTTTTTTCCCCAAAAAGGTTTGTGTTTTCAAACAGGGTAATTATTGAAGTTCTGTTGAAATCAGTGTAATTATGTTGATTTACACAACCACAAAATCAGACCTAAATAGAAAAACAGGAAAAGAAAAGCATTTCCTCCCCTCTCCTCCAACATTTAATCTTCTTTGAAATGTGAAAGGGTCCTCATGCAAAAAGAAAGCAGAATTAGAAATAGAGAGAACATCTGAAAAAATAGATGGTTCCACAAATTTATAATAATGATTTCTCCTGACTATTGCATTGTCTTAGTAAAACAGAAGAAAATTTCTACCTCCAAATAAAAGATTCACTAGCTCTCTAGTCATTTAATTTTTAACACATAGCAAGAAATTTGAAACAAGTAAAACTGAGAGCTCTGCAAAATATGTTTCTGATGGAATGATGTTGTCCTGTTCTGTGGACTACACCATTTATCTTTACTTTTTTGTAGGTGATGCTCTCTGTGAATAGATCTGGTTTGGGCCATGATAAGAGTAAAAACAGATGCAGAAGTCTGTATGATATAAATAATGATTCTGCTTGACAAAATACTTTTGACATTTTAAGAGGGGTACTGTTGAGCAATTTGCTCTGGTTTGTTACTCTCCCATGAAAAAGTTAATTTAGTCCGGTTAAAAGCCAGCTTTCTCATTGGGTCTGAAAAAAATTAGTACTTCATATGCAGTCCATATCCACAGCTTCCCTGGGAGCTGGCATTATTAACCAAACACTAGTCCACTCGTTTTCAGGCATGGAAAAATGCTGCTGGAGTTTTTTTCTAACACCTATGTCTGCTCCTGTAGAAACACACTCTAAATCCACTTGCAGACAGTTAATAAGCCACTGATATAAAAATCTGCATGCCAAATACTAGCAATAATACTGCTGTTTACGTTTTTGCTTGCTATTGGGTTTATGTGCTATATTTTTGGAAGTCACTACAGGAAAAAAAACAAGCAAACAAAACCCATGCCAGCTGATCTATAGAAGGTATCCTGGTATAGGCTGGGATAGAGTTAATTTTCTGCTTAGTAGCTGGTACAGTGCTGGGTTTTGGATTTATGGTGAGAATAATGTTGATAATACACTGGTATTTTGGTGGTTGCTGAGCAGTGCTTACACTAAGTCAAGGACTTTCCAGTGTCTCATGGTCTGTCAGTGAGGAGGAGGACCTGAAGCTGGAAGGGAGCACAGCCAAGACAGCTGACCCAAGCTGGTCAAAGGGATATTCCATACTACAAAACATCAGGCTCAGTATATAAACGATGAACTGGGTGGAAGGAGACTGTTCTCTGCTTGGGCATCAGTCAGTAGGGGGTGAGCAATTGTGCAATGCTTGTTTTTCTTGGGTTTTATCTCACTCCCTCTCCTTTTTATTACCATTATTATTATTAATTTTATTTTAATTTGTTCCAATTATTAATCTATTTTTATCTTAACCCACAAGTTTTACTTCTTTTTTGGAGATTCTCCTCCCCATCCCACAAGGGATGGTTGAAGTGAGTGAGCAGTACATAATACTTAGTTGCCAGCTGGGCTTAAATCATGAAAGAAGGAAAAAAAAAGGAAGTTTAGGTATCAACTATTTCAGCTAAGCTACTAAAGTGAAACTTGTCAGCTCTGTTACCCTTCTGTGGACATGCTCCAGCACCTCAGTGTCTTTTTTTGTAGGAGGGGTCTGGAACTGGACAAAATCCTCAAGGACTGGCCTCACCAGTGCCCAGTACAGGGGGACAATCATTGCCCTGGTCCTGCTGGCCACACTTTTGTTGACACAGGCCAGGATGCCACTGGCCTTCTAGGCCACCTGGGCACACACTGGCTCGTATTCAGCTGATGTTGACCAGCAGTCCTGGGTCCTTTTCCTTCAGGCAGCTTTCTGGAAAGTCTTCTCCAAGCCTGTAGTGCTGCATGGAGTCATTATTTTCCAAGTGCAGGACCTGGCACTTGAGCTTGTTGAACCTCATGTGATTGATTGGCCTTGGCTCATTGACCCAGCCTGTCCAGATCCCTCTGCTGAGCCTTATGGTCCTCCAGCTGTGCAACACTTCCACTCAATCTGCAGGCTGACTGAGGGTGATCTCAATCCCCTCATCCAGGTCATCAATAAAGATATTAAATAAAATTGGACCCAAAACTGAGCCTTGGGAACAATCACTTGTGACTGGCTGCCAGCTGGATGTAATTGCCTTCACCACCACTCCCTGGGACTGTTCATCCAGCCCGTTTTTTACCCAGGAAAGGGTGCACCTGTCCAAGCTATGAGCAGCCATGGCCCTTCCTTAAAGAGGAAAAGTCAAGAGAAGGGCCTGGTATTTCTACCAATATGCAGGAACATGGAAAATACGGCATAGAGAATTTAACACAGTACAGTTCAGGTCTGCAAGGAGATTTTAACTGACAGAAATAATAGTTATTTTTATAGTTATATAAATGTTATATTATAGCAATCCCCAAATATTGTTTTAGCATCATCTCTTCTTAAAAAGACCTTTTCTTTTAACAACGAATTTATTATTTTGGTTTGGTTTGGTTCTTCAGAAATCAGCAATTCCATCGTCTGTTGACATATTTGTAAGACTTAGTCTACTTGCCATCCTTCATTCTTATACTCTGGGTATCAGGTTTCATTGCTGCTTTGCCAATAAACTACATTCATGCTCTCTGAGCATCCAGTCTCACTATCTACTAAAGTCACAGGGCTTATATAATGAAAAGACTGCTAGCTGAGGTGATTATTTGGAGAGATTTTGCCTCACTGACTGTTGTTAAGATAGGCTAAAGCCTATCCATTAAAATGGATTTTTTACCTCTTTATTACTACTGCTTAGTGCCATATCTTTAATACTTTGTGGGTGAGAAAATAAAGTGGGGTATGATATTTCCACGTATCCTAACCATTTTAGGTGTGCTACTGAAAAAAAGAGGATATCCTTGTGGGTGTTGGGGGAAAATGTCTGTACAAACAAACGAAAATCAATTTATTTAGATTTTGTTCCCTTGCTTTTCTGTAAATCTCATTTTCCTAGACTGTATTACATCTCTGGCTGGTACTGGATATTTTATTGTCATTTATGATGCTAATTTACAAAAATGGAAATAGTTTCATGTCCAAAGCCATCTTTTTGTAATAAGTATATATATTTGAATAGGACTTTGTTTAGTTTCCTTCAACCAGAAAATTTTCCTTAAAATTAAATTTGACTACAAGTTTATTTGGCTTTTATTTTCCTTTAAGTATTTTTAACTAATGTGTTATTTAAACTCAGACATATGCTAAAAATACGGAAGTTTCCAATTTATTTACAAAGTGTCTGTGGGTTATGTGTCTCCCAACACAACTGCTGTTTGGAAAACAGCACACAGAGGGTACATTTGGCCTAATCTGCAGTCAGCTCTTGACTTCTGGATGAGTCTCTCAGAAGAGTAAGCTATCTAGGGTGCATCTGATACAGATGTATGTCACTTAGTATCTAATGATGCCATCAAATTAAGTTTCATTTCTTAAGGTTTCAGCTATTAAGATTTCAGTTAAAGGATGCTTTATTTTAATAAAGTGGTTGACCATATATCGTGAGGAAATACCTTATTTTTATTTTTTCTTTTTTTTTTTTAATATTTTTTTAAGTATGGTAGAGAAAAATCCAGAATGTTAAAAAGACTGTATTGGGCAATGTGAGTGGAGATAGTGAAATACACTATAAATCACAAGTTTCAGTGGACTACAAGGGAGACTATGACATTCCAAATAAATATGCACAAGGAAAATGATAGGTAAGGCAGAATATCTTTAAGTGAGCTCATTTGCCTTTTCTCCTGTGAATTTTCAGTACTGTCTTTGTTTCAGCTGAATGGGGCTTTATTATTTTAATTAGCTTAATGTCTTTGGCAGAGGACTACTTTTGGAACAATACAGGAATAGGATGTGGATAAAATATAAGGAAATAGCACCTCAGCATCACTGAATTAGCCCATCTGTAGAAATAATTGCTGATGTTAGGTATGCTTGACAGAAAGCTTGCAGCAGCACTATGTTCGTTATCAGCCTAGATCTATATTCAATGCATCTCTAGCATGATAAATAATTCCTTTTGAAAGAGAAAATGCTGGATTTTTTTAGAAAATCACTTATAAGCAATGGAAGTATCAAGCAGGATAATTGCAAGAAAGATTTAAAATGAGCATAAAAAGACTGTGGCAAGTTGCTTTCATTTTACTGGTAATGCCTTACTTAAAAATGGAGAATACCTTTATTCTTTGTAATGTACTTAAAGAGCTTTTCCTCTAATATATTAGACATATTACCTCTAATTATTAGTCTCATCTAGATAGAGGTTCTCTGCTGTGTCTTCCTGAAAAGCTCATGTAGAGCCGTTTTGCACTGCAAATAAATCTAGTCTTTCCTATAGTGCAGTAGTCGAGGGTTTATCATGTGATGGGGCAAACTCTCTAAAGCACTGTCCCCTGAGTATCACCTGGAGCAATGCCTCTTCTTCAGCCTATCTGCAGACTTTTAAAGAAAACACTGAAATTTCTCCTGGAAAAGTGAGCAGAGCCATGGCAAGGCAGAGGAGCAGAAGCTTTGCTTAATTTGGGACTAGTGGCTGGTGCTGGGCTGATGTTGCTTATAGCCTTAGGTTTCCTGCTTGGATGCAGATGGGAGCAAATGACTGATGTGATCTTCCATAAGGCTTGTATTGGTCCTCTTGATGGGAAGGAGGAAGAAAAATAGAAGATGTATTGCACTGTTAGGAAGTGATTTTTCAACACACACTTGTGTTTTTTCACCCTCAAGTTACTGGATAATTCACCATGGATAATTCACTGGATAATTCAGTGGATAAAGCACCACGACTTTTTGGACAGTGGAAGAAAATTTTCTAAAACCACATTTTGGAAAATGTTTGCTCGCATTTATCCTCCTTTTCACTTTCCAGCATTTAATTTGATTTGTAATCTTTATTTAAAGAACAATAAAGATGAGAGTCTTTATGTATTGAAAAACTCATAAATTCATGATAAAAATCGTTCTAGGAAAAAGAAGCTATACAGTGGAGCTATTAAACTTGTTTTCAGTAGGATTTAGCCTGTGAAACCTTCACATTTACACAAACATTGGTAAGATTGTAAAGAAAAAACATTTTATACTGTGCCATGTAATGGACCTCGTAAAAGCCCCCTACAAATATTTGGAAGTTTATTGCAAGGTTGTATCATTAACTTTTTTGCTTTTAGTCTTCCTTCAGACTCCTTATCTTTCTGTGAATCATTAAGTTTGTGGCAACAGTAGTTAGACTGCATTTGAAATCAGAAAAAAAAAAATGTTTGATAAAATGTAGATGGTGTTCTCAATACAAATCAATTGTAATGCTGTCCCAGCCAAATGTTACTTTTTTTTCAGTAGAATCGTGTATAAGATAGTAAAGTATTACTGTACATAAATATGTGCCATTTTTCAACCATCATTGAAATCTCCATCATTACATTAGGTATTTTACCCTTCTAATTTTAAAATACTTAAACTTTGTTAACTTTTCATGGTGGGATATTTCCTATGTAAGAACCAGGGCCCTGTCCCAAAGATCATCTTTCTTTTTCTATACTGTTAATTTACATTTCCGGGGGTCTGATTTTAGTTTTGCTTCTGTTTATCTCCACTGATTTCATTGAGATCACTATTCCTTCTGCATGGAAGGTATAAAAAGATTTAAATATGATAAATAACAGTAGAATCAGACTCATTAAGTAAAAGCCTATATTTTAATATTTGTACAAATGAAGGTACTATTCTTTCCTTGTCATTATCATGCTCCAGATACTGTGGACTTCCTCACTACTTCCTAAAACTTAACATATTAAATGTGGCTTGATTTCCAATTATATCAACTCTTCCTTCCTTTTTTCTCTTCCACGATAGAATCAACTTGGGCTAACACATAAGAGGTTTATTAAACTCATGAAAATGCAGCAGCATCATCTTCTTATACTAGAATTTATGTGCAAGAATTAAAAGAAACATTTGGAGGGATATTTAAAATAATATAAATATATCTGCCTTGATTAAAGATACGTAATTTAATTTAACAGAAAATGTTAAATAAACAGCATGTTGTAATAGGTGGTAGAGTTCTGATGCCAATGAGTGAGGTTGCCAGAAACTTTCAATCATAGGTCTCTGTTTTCGGTTGCTGACAACACAGCCAAATGTAAACCACTGTGGCCCTAATACTGTATGCTGAATATATTCCTCAGATATTTTGTTAAAATTTTGATTAAAATAAACTCTTCCTCAAGAAAGCTTAGGAACACAAATTCTATTCTCCCCACCATTCCCCCAGTCCCTGCCTCCCCCCTCCACCTCCTGCATTGCATCCTCCTGCCATGTAGGAGGGGTGAAAGGGAGAAAGAAGGAGAAAGGAAATGGCTGGACAGGACAGGAACAAGAGGAACTGTGATAAAGAAAAACGTTGAGGGGGAGAAAATAGATAGAAATTAAATAAATATTTCCAAGGATAATACAAGAGATTGGATAGCAGCAGGGGAGAAATAGTGGCAATTATGTTAGAAGGATGAATATGGGCTTGCCTGGGATAAGAGAGAGGAGTAAAGGTGCGTGTAGGAAAAGGCAGACAGGAGTCAGCAGTAGGAACAGGAGTTTAGGAGCTACAGCGGGAGAGGAACTCAGGCTAAAGGGAAGACTGACAGGGAACTTGGTGCAGAATGTTTAAAAAAACACGGAAATTTTTTTTCCTTAAGATATCGAAAGTAATTACATCATTCATGTGTATCTACTTTCTCTTATTTAAAAAATAGAAGAGAAATTTAAGTATGCCTTCATTCCCTGAAGGATAAGACCAGATGGAGATGAACAGTATTACCAGTGTTGGCACTGATTTATTATGAATATCCTTGCTGAGTACACAAAGGAGTCATCTGCTTTCAGCAGTGCTATATGGTCAGGTTTTTTTTTTGTAAAGCCTTGTTATTACGCTGCCTCTGAACTGTGCCAAAAGAACCCTAAGGCTGCAACTAAGGGACTCAGAAATTATGTAACACCTGAATTAAGGTTACTCAGCAACCTGAATTACCACTCCAGGCATGTATTCATTTTGATCCAGTCTTTCACTCCACCACAAACACCACCACCACATGCTTTTTTCTATCCCTCATCTCCTTTCACCTCTGGATCTTTATAGGGCAAAAGGTCTTCTCCTCTGCCCTTGTTACATTATTCCTTGGCACTAGAAACTCAGGTCTGCTTTGTGATGGTGGGAATTAAGACTTCCAACTGGTTTTCAGTCACTGGTTTTCACAGTGAGCCTTTTTCTTGCTCACATCTGAAGATCTGTGTGTGAAAATACAATTATATGCCTACCTTGTTGCTTAATGAGTTTTGATAAATGTCATTGATCAAGTACAGCATCATGTGTTGTTTTCTGCCACAGATGTATTTTTTTTAATACTACTTTATAAGGCAGTAGTAGATAAATTTAGTGATAAATGATTCTGTATCTCTATTACTATGCAACTAAGGTACTGCAAAGGAGGATTATATTCAGCTGTATATACAGTGTAAATATAACTCTACCCAGATTATGAGCATTTCACTGACTTCATCAAAGACATTAAAATTACCAAAGAACTGAAGACACATTATGCTAGCATGTTTTGAACTCTGTTGTTAGAGACCTAGGCCATCCACAACAATGGAAGGTGATTGTTGATTATTTAAGTGCACCTGCTGATCCATTTCTCTTGGTAAGAAGAGGAAGAGCCATGTAGTGGAAAGCATAATGTGTGTGATGCTATGGGAAATGTTCTCCCAGACAGCTGTGTTTTTGCACAGCAAATCTTTGTGAAGATCATGCAGAGATCCTGAGTGTTAGATTACTTTAAGCTGAATCAGTCTTAAGTCTTTTTCTAGAAGCCATCAGCACACAGGCACTGGAATATGTCCCTGAGTGCTCCATTGCACTTTGGTGGAAAAGTTATTTTGCAAAAATGTCTTCTCTCAGTAAGTTAAACCATTGCAGTCTTAGCAGGGATTGTACTGCTGCCTGTTCCCAGCTGTGGTAAGTATTTAATTGAAAATCATTTGCAATGTGATGATAAAACCATCATCGTACAATGAAACGCATTGTAGAAATCAGTGTCCTTGCCAAAAGTCAAATAAACCAACATTTGCAAAATCAGCGTATATATTACAATCACCTACATTAACAAAATTAAGGTTATATGAGTTTATAGTAAAGTAGCCCTTCTGATAGGTTGTTAAATAGTAAAATTGTTGTGGTTGTGACAGTGAAAAAATACAAAAGTGACAACACTTCTTCCTACAACCATCTTTAAATAGTTGCATTCTGTCTTCTTGACATCAGCTTGTGTCATTCCTAGTTGTAATATGCATGCAAAAATAGCATATTTTTCCTACCTCACTCACCAGATCAACTGTCTAAAACTCTGAAAAAACTACATTGGCATTATTTTTGAAGAGGTAAATTAAGATGAAGAATAAATATATGTGAATTTAAGATATCTCATATGCCTCGGCATATGCTAAAATAACATGAACTCATGTTAAATACCTTCAAACTGGAGCCATATCAGAACCAATTCCTATTTATCATATTAGTAACTGAGATTTTTAACCTTTTATGGAAGGGCAGAATTTTTGAACAGTAGTAGCTTCCAATTTCTTTCTGTCGCACTGTTTAATTAATTTGATTTTGCTTTTTTATCATGCAAGATGCATATTGTGTAAAGAACAAGGATATGGAATGCTTGCAGAAATATCTGGAGAAAGACAAGAGAGTTCACTGAATTCTGGAATAGCTCAGAAATAATATAAATTTATTATTTATATTTTATTTTTAAAGTTTTTGGTGTCAATGTGATTGCAAGTGCAGGTGAGTTGCAGGTGTCTTTCCCCCTTAAAGCTGATCACACAGACCAGGTGCCTGGTGTTGACTCACCTCAAAAAGCCGACTACAGATCTCCCCACAGCCAAGTCTGTAGTGACCTTCTCCAAACAGAGGCTGCATTTGGAGACTTCTTGCACCCACTGGACAGTAAGACAGATTTATTTCTCCATGAGAGGATGAAGCTCAGGTCATGTCTGCTCAAAGACAGCAGGCTCTTGGGCATACTGATAAATTTAATCTCTTTTGGCCCATCATAAAGACACATCACAAGACTGTAATACTGAAGGTATAGCCGTAGGGAAAACCCTGAAGCTCATCCTGAGGTTATTAATGCACAATGACTGATCTAAATGGTATTTATACTGAAAGAGTTCACAGGCCTCTGGCCCCAAAACTGTCATATTGCTTGTGAGCCTTAAGAGAAGTGTTCTTCATGTTCACAAAAAAGAAACCATCTCACGCTGCAAGAGAAAGAAAAGTCTGTTTTGCCAAGTGAGATCCATTTAACAAAATATTAGATAAAGAATTTGCAAAGCTGCTGGCAAGGTGAGGAGTGACTTGTGGAAGTGATAAAGAAATGACCAAATGAACGGGAAAAACTAGTCAGTGTTAACTAAGGTCCCCCCATGTTATTTCTCTGGAAGAAGAGAAATAACAATTCTAAAAGCTATCATGAATCATAGAATTTAATAAATATTATATAGCATATTTTTGGGTAGAAGTATCAAGCCATTTTTCATGAAGTGATGTGTAATTCATGAAGGTATTATAAGATGATGTCAGATGCTGTTTTCCTGTGGCTCTTAGGCAGCTGTAGGTAGAATTTCTGAAAACAAATTCTCTAGCTCAACAACAAATAGTTTGTGCTGCCTTAGGACTCCTTTTCTGCTGTCTATCAGGGCTAAGAAGGAAAATCACAATGAATGATGTAAGAGGGGAGAAAGAAGGAGCTGGGAAATGGGCAGGAATAATCAGGAGGAACAGAAAGATGATTAACTAACATAATTGTTTGTCATCACTTAGACAATTATATGTCTCAAAACTATATTTCTCAAAGTAATTGGATAATTTTTATCCAGTAATTTATGTCCAATTTGAAAGAATTGTGCATAAAATGAGAAAATAATTTTAAATGAGTGAAACCTGATTGTTTTGAAATAAATATTCAAGAGATATGGCTACCGCTCTAGGAAAGATCAGCTAGAGTGGAATTTTTCTAAAAGTTTAGCAACAAAGTTGGTGATAAAATATATGTTCTATCTCTGATTTCCCTAAATTTCTATCAAAATATAACATGAAAATTGCTGCATGTGAAGAACACTTTGTGTTTCTTGAAAGTCATCATCCATTTTCCAAGGGAGACAGTATGGAAATCACAAATTGGAGTTAGATGTGAAAGAAAAAGATACTCAAGGCCATAACATTAACATCCTCTCTTTTGCTGAGCTGAGAGTGAAGGAAATGTCCTGTTTAGCAAACCAGGAAGAAATATTGGGTATTTTGGGCATTGAGCTCTTCAAATTCATACATACCCACTAGCAGAGATGTTGTGTGCATAGGACAGTCATAAATGGATAACTCATTTTATTCTTAGCAAATTTCAATAGGTTTTTTACTTGCTATAGTTAACATTTCTGCTTAAGATTTGGGTAATAAATTTTAATAATATTTTACTGGTTTACTGCTTTTATTTGGCAGGAAATGTCGTAAAGGGGGTGACAAAGCAGAATTATTTCAGTACAATAAGTCTGACATTACAAAACAGTTTGATTTCTTTATACAGGGCACCTTTGACTTTGAAATTTAATGAATTCTTCTCCATCTCATGCATTCTGTCCATTCTTATACTGATAACTGCAGAATGCAATTTTCCTTCCCTTGGTGGTGTGGAAACAAGCATATATAATCACCCAGACACTCAGTGATTGTATACCCAAACCAAATTTTCTGAAGCCTGTTGCAGATGCCTGCAATGGAGCAGATGTCTCTCTGAGCCTTGGCACCTTTCTGGCACCTGGAGCAGAGTTTTGGCAAAGTGAACTGCAACTGAATGATAATGAGCTCCCCAAGATTAGTTTTTGACCTGTTCCATGGCACAACTTTAAACTTGTTTTAAAGGACCCCATATCTTTATGGAAGACCTTTGCATGTTTCTTGTTTACAATGAGCTCTGACTACACTTCTTCCTGGTGTTAATGCCAAATTTCATCTCACATTTGAACTATGGAATTACCAGGGAAATGTCATAAAACTACTTGAAATACTTCTCTTTGTAGCACAGATTTCTCCTAATGGGATTTTCATAAGTAATCAAAGTCAATTAAATGCTTGGTATAAAAATAACAAAATATCTTTTAAAATAGTGTAAAGGTGTTTGGAACCCACCTTCCATAGCTAGTAGATAATGCCAGTCAGTGGTAGTTTCTTCCTCTGAACCTCTGGAAGCAAGAAAATCAACATCACTAAGCTGAACACCTCACCTAGACTTTTTCACATTTTGAGCTTCCTGACAGAAATCTGGATTTTTAATTTAAAAGACTTAATAAGTGTTGAATATTTTTTTAAAAGACCTAGGGATGACCCTTGTTCTGTGCAAAAAGTGCCTGGAATTTCCTGCTATAGGAGTGATTTCAAATGTCCAGACCTACAGAGAAATTAAGTAGCCTCTCTTCTGTTCTAGCATCTCATTTTTTCAGCACATGAATATTCATGCAGATAGAAGCAAAATTAACTGTGTCATTAAAAGAATTAATTGAGACTACATGCCAAAAAAAGAAAGTAACTCCATAGTGGTTACAGGGAAAAATAGGTCACTTTGGCCAGCAGGTTCAGTTTTCATTTCTGACCTAATTAAAAAATACTTTACTGAGAATAACTGTTACATGCAGATTAGCAATCCAGTATCATATGTCTTTCAATTAATTATTTATGAAGGATATTTCTATTCTAGGTCATACAACACAGGATAAATCTCAGCTTTAGTGATGTATTAATGAGCAATGCCAGAATATGTATTGATTCATTACTTTTATTTAATGCCTTGGAAATGTTTAATACTCCTAAAGTATTAAGAATGCTTCACCATTCCTCCATACTCAAATTTCTAATATGCTTTAAGGAAAGGAGCTCAAAACTAGGGATCAATATTTTTATAAGCTTTAATAAGAAGCTGAGTAACTTTTCAAGGTTAAATATGACTGACTAGATTATACAATGGAAAATGTTCTTTTTAGTTTTATATTTGCTTAAAGAGAAATTACTTACATTGTATGGGAACTTTATAGGATTAAAACTGGCAGGTATACGGTGGTGCTATTGCACAGATACTTTTGTATTTGTTGAATGTCTTGAGGGAACACCTTCTAAATAGATAATTAGAAAATGCTGACACTAGAAATAAAATAATTTGATATTTACAGTAGCTTTTTTTTTTACTCCCACTGTGTATCATTTTAGTGAGGGTGCTTAGTTTTTAACACATTAATAATACTTTTCCCATATGCCCTTAGATATGCATTGTCTCCTCTTAAAATTTTTCTATAATAATGTCTATCATGTTGGCATAAAACACCAATACCTAATAGAATTGTCTATTGACTTCTCAGAGCAATGAACAATGACAGAATTTTATGTTTCTAATAAAGATGAAGGAACAGTTTAAATGTGAGCGTGTTTTTTATCATCTTCTTAATCTCACTATTGAAGCTAACAGAAAAAAATCCTTCTTTTATAAAAGTGGATTGGTGGTACAAAGTTTCAAGTGATTATTTTCTAGAAGACCAGCAAAAAAATAGCAAACAAAACACCACAAATTAAAGTACCCATATAATGGAATTTCTTGGATGTATTCAATGGACCAAAAATAGATTTCTAACAATTTTATGACTTTTTCTGTTGACTACTTTAAAAGTTTATCTTCTAATGGATGTTTTTGATCATTGTTCTAGTTACTGTTAGATATCTTTTCATTGTTTCTTGTGTCTGAATTTTCAAGATCATTTTTGGCCTTGCTGGAACTTTTTTACAGACTTGGGTTTTCGTATTCTGTAGGACATGAGGAGTTGCATGGATTTTGTTCTTAATCAAAATAAGTAATGAATCAGGCTAATCTCTAATTCTTCTATTTGTGAAACCTAGAAGTGTAGAAAGTAAGGAAATTACTCAAGAACCAGCTGGAATCGCCTACCGCTGTCAGCCAATTTCCCCTCAAGAGTGGGGCTGTCACAGGAATCTAGCCCTAAAATAGTGTTTGATATTGCCACATTACTTTTACCAGAAATACTTTAAAAGGTATGTAGCACAAGCAAGAATTATTTCACCAGTCATAGAAGTGCACCTAAATCTCACATTATCTCTAAACAAACAGTTTGAGTTAACTCTGAACAAAAGGTCTGTAACAGGAAGAAGAGGTACCATGTCCAGCTGTAGCTGCACGAACAGTTACTGCAGGCCAAGTACTAGCCAGGATTGCAATTTGCACAGGAAAACTTGATTTAAAATTGCAGAACCTTTGCAATCAATTAAGCAGTGTTCATTTCATTAGTACTGACACTCTCGCTAAAAGTTAATCAAGATGTTGCTCCTAGCTCTAATAAATCTCTTTTCCTGAAACCTAGGTTTTGAAAGATGATGGTATTTGTCCTTTTCTTATAATCAGCATCATATATATACATCCCCATGTGTATATACAATTTAAAATTAATATGTTTATAACAAAATTTGATCTTGATAGTTAAATTTGTGTCTAAACCCCCTTTTATTTAGGTTTGAGGGGTTTTTATTAAAATCAGCTATTAATTTAATTACATACAAAACCAGAATGAAATCAAGATGCTCAGTATCTCTCTTTTCATAGCTACAGCAGCAAACCCCCTTACAATTTTTTTTTTTGTATTTATTTGGTGAAATTTTTCTGTTTTTTACTGGTATGGATTTTTCTAGTAAATAAGATAAAATATTTTCCATTTACACTTATTCATTTGCAACTGAAGGACGAATAGAGGGGAAAATACAGGAAAGTTTTGGGAGTATTATGATGTCTACTTTTTAAAACAAACAATTGCACCAAACAAACAAACAAACAAACCCCTCAAACAAACCCCGGTGGGTGAAAATGGAATCTATTTGAACCCCTTTGGTCTCTGTTTCTGGCTCTTCACACATCATAGGCACAGATCCTGAAAGTGGTGTGCAGGGAAAATGCAGAGCCCAATGGAAACAATTTTATCTCAGAAGAAAAGGTTGACTTAAGCATGGTACTATCACCTATAGGTGTGGCAAATAGCTGTTTTCAAGGGCAGTGTCTCCTGGTTTTCTCTAACAATAGAAACAATATAATTAATGTGTAAAAGAATTATGTTCTGAACACTAAGACTAGACCTGCAACACTTAATATGTCAGATTAAAAAGCTAATCTAGATGAAATTTATGACCTGGTGACTATTTCATCAATGACTTGTAAAGCACTTTCCATTGTAGCTGCAATGCATAGATCAAAATTCTGTAGAATACTTGTGGTGGATTGATTTACAAAAATATTTCAAGCAATCAGCTTTATTAAGCAAAAGAAAACTTACCAGGTTTGTTATTAATGAAAAGGACAAGCTCAGTTATGAAATCTTAATTCATTCTGTGAGTAAGCAAACTCTATAAGTTTTGCCCTTCTAGCATTATTTTAGCCATGCTGCTTAAATTCCTCTGCAATTATAAACCACATTTTGTCAATAACAGATAGATTCAGGTCATTAAGTTTTAATTAATAGCACAGACTTATTTGCAATGGTTGAATACCATCAAAGTGACTTCTTATATCTACTGAACGTGTATCAAACTCTCTAATTATTATTTTTGTGTAAAGAAATTTAGCACAGTTAGGCAATACAACTTCACCGTTTCAAAATCTTTACAATATTATTTTAAAAATATGAGTACTCACCAATTAACTAGTATTCATTTATCGATAATTTTCGTAGAAGTAGTGGTGATCCTCAATAATACAACTTAAATATAAAACAGCAATTTAGACCATTAACTTCAATGGAATCTAATTAATAAAAATAAGTATGCAATAAAGGATCAAAGTAAGAATGCTTACCTGAAAGACAAAAAATAGTTCCTGTGAATTTGCATAGTTACACTAAATCATACTATATTCACAGAGCTATGAATCTGTGAGAAAGTTTGATTTCAAACCTACAAAAACATTTTTATAATCTGAAAGAGTTTTATGCACAAAACTGTCTTCATGTACTGGGCTTTCTACACATTTTACTGATCAATAGCACTGGTTTTGTGCTTAATTTTCAAGAGCACTCTAGTAGCTTTTTAGAAGTTAGACATATCAATAAATACGTTCAGAATTTAGCTTAAAAATTACACAAACACAGCTTATACTTTTATATCAGTGCAGATTTTCATTCTTTGTGACATAAGATTTCCAGGCATGAGATTAAAATGTTATTTAAGAAGAAATGCATGTTGCTTCTATTGTGTTACTATAATCTTCTACATTTTTTTCAGTAATAGCTGTATAAAAGGCTTGCTTTTACTTAGAACACTAGTGGAAGCTGCTTACTGCCCAGTGTATTAATAGAGAGGTAATATTGTAGTTTTACAGCTAGTTAAAAATCCAGTAAAAGTCACCTTTAATTTGCCACTCTGTTTCTTACCTAGTGTGATCTTGTGTTGAGAATTAAGTAGTCTGTTAAATTTATTGGAAATCTGTTTATAAGGAAACAAGAATTTATAAAACACTTGATTTAGTTTGGTAGCAATTAATATTTTTTAACTTTATGTAGGATAAATTCAGTATTTCAATAAACTGATTTATTTAATAGTTCAGTTCTGGAGTTTAAGGTAGAGAACGGAAAATATCATGGAAATTAAAATGGTTTTGTTTAAATCATTTATTATAATTCAGATCCAGAGAGGGAGTGTACTCGTCATTTTATAATTATGCTCCCAGCATCACAGCACACTATAGCCTCCAAAATAATCTGAACTCTCATTAGGGTTATGGTTGAAAAATATTGGATTCAATGATTAGGAATTCAAAATTTGAAGCTATTTCAGATTTCTTGGATATTGAAATGTACTCTGCAGGAAAAATAAAACCATCTTTTCTGAAAATAAGTTTCTTGCCATTTAAATGATGCTGTAAAACAGCAAAGAAATAATACCTGAAATAACTTTCTAAGGTTTAGGATACTTAGGGTTCTGTTCTTATATTTTAGAAATAGCAGTTGTGTCATTTTTTATTATTGGTTGTTTATGGTTTCAATTCCTCAGGCTCCAGGCTCTGCTGCTATAACTTTCAGAAATACTTTGCTAAGAGACTTAGCATAAGATATGAGGCATCGTTATCCAAGAATAAGTCATAGCTTTGTCTTATTCTTGGAGGAAAGGATGGCAGTAAAAGAAAGGAAAGGACATGAAATGGATCCTGGTGGCCAATGCTTTCTTAATCCCTAAGGCTGGGCCCAAGTATGAAATGTGGGAACAGCTCAGGGCTCCTGTGAGGCTTGACGCTGTACAAGCGCTCTTTGGTGCGGCCAAGTGTCAAAAAAAATCTTCACATTGGGCTGCACGCATGGAGCCCTTGTGCAGCCTGTCAGCTCTGGGAGCAGAACATTTGCAATTCAGCCAAGTGCTGAAGGTCCACAGCTTACCTAGCAGACATGGACTAAGTGATTGAGGTGAGGTCTATTGCACAAAACCGTAATGTGCTCAGTAAATATTCCCTTGACAGTGTTTGGGAAGAGTTAAACACAGGGCTGAATACAGCCCAAGAGGTCATTATGAACAGCAGACCCTCGCCAGTGTAGGACACCGGATGTTAATGATGGAGAGCAGAAGGTCTCACAGCTTCCCCTGGTTAGGTGTCTTAAAGAAAGGCATGAGAAAAATCATCCAAGAGAAATGCTCCTTGTTTTGTGGGGCTTCCCACTGGGACAGACACCAAGATAGAAGAATATGTTTTACAATTCATTTCTCTCCTAGGCCTCATTCAGAATTTTCGGTAGGCACTCTGAATTCAAGAACTGCCGCTGAGAAAAAGTATGGCTGTTGCATTTTATTAAATAATTTTTGACACAAAGTAATGAACTAGAATTACAGAATAGAATAAAATAGAATCAAACGAAATAGCATTGCATAGCATAGCTCAAGTCGGAAGGACATCTACAGATCATCTAATCCAAACTTTCATAGGAAAGGTGGCCTAGATATTGGTCCAGTATTGGCAAGGGATTCATACATACCTCATCCTATCCAGGGATACTGACCATATGTGCTTGGGAAAAATAATTATTATGCCCATATTGCTATTGCTGGGTTTTTTATTGTGGAGGAATTTCATTCCTCTGTCTTTTAAAGCACACAATTCGCTTTTGATGGAGTTTCTGGGAACCAGGGGAGGTGTGCTTTTTGGCTACATATATGTGGGGTATGTGAGGGCTGTAGGCATTTATGGTGGTTTCCATGCTGAAATTAGATCTAATTACAGTTCTTGTGTAACTGAGAAGCAGCACTAAAGGTTTGATGACTGCTCTGAGTACAGACCACTGTATTCAGTCACTCTCATATTTAGATTACAGGTGTTCAAAGACTTAATTTTTGAAAGTACTTAGACAAATCTGAGGCCAATAACTAAATGCATAAGCTATCTGATTATATTACATTTGGAACTCCCACTTGTATTCAATCCATGTCAGTAGCCCTTTATGTGCTATTACGTGTCTGATTTCATCTGTGGGTGCTTGGATAAACAAAGGACAGACTGACTGTACGTGTCCCTTGTTTTTCTTTAGTGTTTTACCTCAGTTTAAGAAATTGTCCTGGTGTGGGGGGTCCAGAAACTTTGAAGAACCAGATTGCACATAAGGAGAGCTACTTTCAAAACCCTACCGCAGCTGGAGGTTCAGTTTCATTTTGAATTGGGAAATTCTAGTTTTCTTTATAATCATGCTAGGCATTTGTTGTCATTATCTTGTGGTAATGTCCCACAAGCGAGGGACTTTATATTAGCCTGGTATTCTGTGACTTGAAAGTATGTGTGCCGCAATAGCCCTCTCCCTAAGCATGGGAGACCTGCAGATATTACTCTTCATAAGCAAAAAACCAGAAAAATGCCTGCTGATCTTTCAAATAATATGATGTGTTCCAGATACAGAAGGCAAGATTGACACTTATGAAGAAATTCAACAGTACCCTAAATAAATAGAAATACAATCTCCAGACTTTAATATTTAATGCATAACAACATTCTCCACTGGTAATACAGCAGTGATAATGAACTGCAATAACAAATACACAATTTTTTCCCCCCACTGATAAACCTTACAAGAAAGGTTGCAATCTCTCTCTCTCTCTTATTCGCTTTTGCTTTTGTAGCATGTCATGTAGTATGCATAAACTCTATTTAGAGAGATGATTTGCCACAAAATTTTTCACAATGCAAAAGGTTACTTATTCACAGAAAGTCAAGCATTAAGGCAGAAAATGCTTGTTTGAACGAGTTCGGTATTTCTTTTTTTTTGTACAATGTCATATTCTCTGCTGTACAGGAGGAAGTAAATAGTGTTAGAAGCAGTAAAACTCATCTCTTATTATTGCTGTAATACTGACCCTGACATTTTGTGAAACAGCCCCCTGTTTAAAATAAAAAAGAAAAAGAAGAAAGTGAATATACTGTTCAGATTAGGAAACAAATACTTAAGAGATATTCAGGGATTAGTAAAAAATACTCTAATTTTCTGTGTTTTTCTGTCCTCAAAATGGAGTTTTGAAGTATAACACCATTCAAAGCCACTGGGAATTTCAGACCCATGGAACTCTCTACCTTGTTTCAGGAAGAAGAAATAAATGTTTGTGATATTACAGCAAAAATATTAAAACCACAAGCTCTCCTATTAAACACCCAAACCATTACGTATCAATATGTAAGAAAACAAGAAAAATATAAAATAATTAAAAAAAACCCCCACAATTACAATACCCCAAATACAACATTGCACAGTAAAATATGTCCAAAACTGAAACACATTCATCGTCCAAGGAAGTGCTCTGTGTTTTCCTACTTCTTGTAACTCTTTGAAAGGACTGGATGTAGCCCCATGTGGTCAGTTGTGCTAACGTCATGGGTTTATCTCAAATGACTCAGAGGACTTACGTCAAGAAGGAAAAAACCAAGACTGTGAGAATGCAGAAGGGTATGATTTCTCCCTCTGTCCCCAGGTATAACTGCAGAGGTGAAAAAAACAAAGGGAAACAAATGTGTAAGTCTGATGGACATCAGAAGGTTGGTGCTTTTTTATATGCACACTCCCACATTTTCAGGCTGAGGATAAGAACCTTATTTCACCACTGGTCTAGCTGAGAAAATTATTAGCAACTATACATTTCATATGTTTTATGTTAGCCTTCAGCACTTCACCAGCCTATTGAAGTAGAGAAATCTTTCAGGGAAGAAATCTGCAGGAAAACAGCATACAGAGAGTAATTCAAGGAGAAGAAATTTAGCCTAACTAAAGGTGAGTTTCAGCTCACAGATTAAAATATTCAAGTCATAATGTCTGCAGGTAGGATTTAATATATTTCCCTGAACACAGGCATCTTGCTGCCAGCAAGTTTGGAGCTATGAGGGAGCTGTGCCTTTCTGGAACTGGACTAGTATACAGGAGGGATGCTCCAGATTGTCTCTGATGGTACTGTATACCTGTGTTTAAGCAAATGAATCTTCTAGAAGGTGTCTACAAAAAAAGCATTTGTCTAAACCATCATTATACCTAACGGAGGTCAATCACTGACAAAATGAACATCTGCTGTAAGTTGATGTGAGTATATGTGTAAGCTTTGCTGTCTGTGTTTAATGGGTATTTAGACATGTAGGACATAAACAAGAACCTATAAGCAGGCACCTAATTTAAAGGTCTTCATTCATGAGCTGAATCCTACCCTTTGTCTATGGAGAGTTATATAAAGTACTGCTTGTTTCAGAACGTGAAATTCAAGATTTCAGTGACACAGATAGAAAAAAGGACTGTAGATAGTCCTGAATGAACAAATCTCCATATCTAAAAGAGATATCCATCACCTTAATAGAGGCCTGGTGACTTGATTTTATTCTTTTAATTGAATGTAAAACGGAGTATGTTTGTGGGCTTCATTTGGATTAAAAAATCAAACAGAAAATAAATACCTTAAATTCAACATGGCTTTCGTAATATAAGTGTGAGCTCAAATCCAATGTTAAATGACCTCTGATTTTTATGTTAGGAAAACACATGTGCAACATTTTTTGTTAACAATGATAGATTTTTATGAATGACCCATTTAAACTAAAGCTTCCTGCAAGTTAAAAAATTGGAAGAATGAAATCATGCTTATAAAAAATTTCGTCAGGAAATTCCTAGTGTTTAGGAAATTTACAAGAGACTCCAGATAACTGATTGGGAAGTTTAATTTCACATGAAATACGGGAGAATTTAGTGAATGTTTCAGGGCTGGTCATTTCAGAGTCTCATTTTCCATTTCAGATACTTTGCAAACAGTCACAGGTCTAGGGCATCTCACGTCCCAGATCAGTGCTTCAACCCTCAGGTCAAAGGTTGAAATGACTGAGTCTTCCTTAGGTCTCAAATATGCCACATATCTTTGCCTTAGTCAGTATGGAGGATAAAGCATGATCCAAGATGAATATACCTCTACAAGAAAAAAAGCCAAACTGAATAGTACCAAAAACTTTTACCTTTTTTACCTTACAGACAAAATACAATTGATTAAAAAATGTAGTCAATAAGAGCAATGTGCCATTGTAACATAATTTTGCATTAATAAAATACCTTCATTGTGGATATGTTTCTTTTGTCCTTATGGAAGCTGTTGTACTCCATGAAACTACTTTAATTCTCGCTGGATGAAAGGGAGAGGAGTTGACACTAGCCACAAGGCAAATTGAGTAGTAGCCTTGAATATCACAAATCGATATCTGCGCTTGTGGCTACCATAAAAGGCTGGGGTGAAAACAGACAAGTTTGGGTTTCCCACTGTGCAACAGCAGAGTGCCTGTTCTGAGGCACTTCCTCGGCTCTTCCTGTTTCCCTGCTGGCTTTGGTGCCGGAGAACTAGAACTGAAAGTGGCGTTCCATTTAAATGCGAGCTGATGTTCAAAATGACAAAGTGGCAAAAAATTTCTGGGCTCTTCCTGTTTCCATTGCTCTGGCAATCCTCTAAATCATATCCAAAGGGCAACATTTACAGCAGCAGAGCTGCTTTGTTCCCCCGACTGAATCATTGCTCATTAGCTTTATCTTTAGTAACAATTATCATTTCTCATGCTGTGCTGGCCCAGTGAATCTTAGGTAGCGTGGCTTCAGGCTGAATTCAGGACTTATGCACACACCCTATGGTAGATTTATTAAGTAGAAGAGGATGAATCTCAAGGGCAACACACAGAAGCCTAAGCGAGACTCTTTTACAGATTTCTTTTTAGTGATATCATTTCTATGGATCATTTTTCATAATGAGTCATAAAAATTTCCAAAGGATTATTTCATTCAAAAAATAAGAATTAGATAATACACAGGATTTTGGTGCCCAGTTATGAAATATACAGCAGTCATATTGTCTCATGACTGTTATAAAAATCATGAGTTTGAGGGACAATATGGACATGGAAAAGCAGGGTGAGGCATTTTCACCTGTGGATGTACTGGGGCTACCAGCTGTTATATAGCTGCTTTTCCTTTGAATACTACAGTGCCTTTGATACTGCTGTAAAAATTATGAAGATTTTCCTCTTGATAATTCATTCTGATTAGGTATTTTGCTTTGGAATAACTTTTATTATTGAATTTAACAGGCCTTTTTTATTACTACCATTAACACCCAAACCCATTCTTTCCTTCTCTTCTTCTTAATAATTTTTTAAAAAAACCTACACCAGCGCAAAAAAAATTTAAACCCCATAGAAATTTTTAAAAGTTTAAATTTAAAAATATAAACTAGGAAGTTCAAGAAAATCTTTGTAAAAAAGATAAGCAATCACTTTCTGATAAAATACTGACTGGAATAGTGACACCATGTTGGCCAACACTTATAGGTTTATGCAGTAACTTCTGTTTCCAATAAGTTGCAGCTGCTCAGGTGACACCAGTTTCCTGCCTAACATTGTTAACATTGATTTTCATAGGTCACAAATATAAAAATTCAAACAATCTTCAAAATCCTTCAATAAAGACTAATTTAGATGGCAGAATACTAATACTGAACCTGTGGTAGTTTGCATTTATTATATTCTAGTGTTGAAATTTTATGTTGTCTGGAAAAGAAATAGCAGAAACCTGTGTGACAAAATATGACTTGCAGTTACATGTTGAGCATGAAAAAGTAATTCTACATATATGAATTCATTCTGTTCTGGGAAATATGGGAACTTGTGTTTGACAATATATTCAACCCAAATTCAAAATTAAGGATGGATTGATACAAAGATTAATAAGAAGGGTAGAATTTTAATTGTTGGCTTTTTATTCAACACAGAGTTGGTCCTGAATATAATTACATGGATAAAGAAAGTCTGCCTTTCTGAACAAGTAATGGATTTTTAATTTATTTTTAATACCCCTAATTGGCATTTTTTGGAAGTTTCATTCCTGAGATAGGAGCACTCTTCCACAAACAAAGAGAACAGTATTTTACCATGGAGAGTTACCATCAGGTTATTTGAAGCACTGGGAATTGTTTGCATTTCTGCTATGAAATGAAAATGGTTCTGAAACTATCTCCTTGAACAGGTGTAGAGACTAACTTAATAACAACCATCTTCAAGAACTGGTCAAAGTGGACAAGAAGGTGGCATTAGAGCAGGAGAAATCCCCAAGGAAAATTTTAGCCAACTCTGACTTTTTACTCCTAGAATCCCCTCAAGGTAGTAACAGAACTGTGTGAATTGCAGGCAGCCCACTGGTGCTCAGGAACAGTGGAGCACAGCGGAAGAGTTTACTCCACTCCTAATCTTGACATTGCTTTCAGCATGACGAGCAGGCAAAATGCATTAACCATTATTCTAATATAGAAATGAGTAGAGAAAATTATGCTTAGGTATGCGCAGGGGTCCTAACTGGGCTACTCAGGTAGCATGAGACCTGCGTTGATAAACGTCAGTGGTCATAGTATTCCTCTGCCTCAGTTTCTCTATTTTTTACAGTGAAAGACAAGATCTTTATTTATTCCTCCTCAAAACTGTTACAATGATGACTTGACTCGTAATCACAGAGGACTATGAACAGCTAAAGGATTATGTAAATAAAATTTTTTCCTTGTTATTGTGCTGCATAATATATTGTTCTCTCATCCTCCCTGCCATTAAGCATCAAAGGCAGTTTGTACAATAAATGTATTATGGCCTTAATCCATGCTATTATAACTTTAGAAGCTGTAATACTGTGCCTTACTGGCTTCATAAATATACCTGGGTAGATAAATTCAAACTCTTTTTCTAATTAAAGTGAAGAGGCCCGTAGTTTCCCTTAAGCTTTCTGGTTGTTTGTTAGCAATGAGCTTTCATGGGGTTAACTCATACAGTAAAATTTTTCTTAACACTGGCTTGGAAGCAGCATTAGCTCCCAAGTAAGAGCATTTTCTCTATTAAACCCCTAGACCTCCCTTTATGCTCAAGATTAAGCAGAATCTCCTTTCTACTGGGGCTAATAATTCCTTTTTATCTAGAGGTGAACGAAACACGTTAAATACCACAGGCAAAACAATGTAATGCTGGCTTATTTGTATGTTTATAACCTCATACAAATTGATAGGTCTGCAGTTTTTAATTACTTCTGTTATTAAACCTCCTTGTAGAAGCAATAACAGTTTTTGATGCAAGAAACCAATGTTTAGCATTTCATAGCAAAAATTACCTTCATCAATCACCTGACCTTTCTCAGCTTGCCTTGAGGTTACTTCAAAGAAAAAGGTCAGTGTGCAAAACTTGGAAATTTCAGATGTCTCCCAGTTTTATTCCTAACTCAAGATTTAAGATGCCTAGAAAGATTTCTGGATTCAGCTGACCATTTTCTGTGCAAGTAAAGAGAAAATGGGGAGGGGGGAAATTGTGAAAAGTATCACGATAAATCTGCAAGATTTTTTCACCTTTTATTCTTAGGTTTCTTCGGTTTGTGAGAGCAGAGGGCTTTAAGCTTGCCTCCTTCCTGTGAAAAGTAACAATTGCATTTGATAGCAGTCTGGGAAGCCCCAAAAGGACTTGGCAGCCAATGTTCTTGTGCTATGCTAGCTGAAATTCCTCCTCTGATTCAGAAAAGATGCTTACTTCACACCTTGCAGATAATTCCATTGAAAGGAAGAGAGGCCATGAGGGTGGTGATGAGAGACAATAATCTTAACTAACAAAGTATGTAGAAAGAGCCAGACCTTCAAACTGTTATGAAGGCCTTTATTAGATATATAGTACTGCCTTAAGGAGTATGACCAATTTAACCCATAGACCATGTTCCAGGCAAACTTTCATACAGTTGGCTATGTACGTATCAGTCAGCAGAAGTCACAAGTCTCGGATTACTCACTTCATCAGATTAGTTTAGGACTTCATATTTAAAGTAGAAGAGCAGTTATATAGATTCTTTACAAATTCATTAGAATTCTGTTCTTGCTCACTAATTTAAAAACTGTCTATTCAGACTAAAAATGATCAATTTTTATTTCTACCAGTATTTGTAGGACACAAGTTAGGTTTTTTGGTACGCAAGGTGATACTATTGCTACTTAAATTGTATATCTGTTGTAACACAGATAATAACTAATCAGCAGTTAATATTTGTCAAAAAGTACTATTCCTCCTTTGTTTGACCTGAAAGAATTCTCACAGTGAATGCTTTAACTCAAGGAGCTTTTAACTGAGAAAAATCCATTAGAGCAGACTGTAGTTAAGTATACGTTTGGCAGCTAAAATGGTGCTCATGATGGTTAGGAGAATCTGCAACGCAGATCCCTACAGATTTATCCACAAAACTGCTGAAACAATGGAAATTCTGGCACTATGCAGCAATTTGGGCTCTACTCCAAATGAGAGAATTTCTTTAAAAGTGTGCATACTGCAACTGTATTAAGTTGATTATATTTTAAGTAATTTAGGTGCTTGCTTAAAGTTGCTTGCTCAAAGTTAGTGGTGTCACATAAAAAGTGAGAGAAGAAGGGAACCAGGACTTCCAAGGTAAAATGAACAGCACAGTGGTGAGACAGTGCAGGAAAGGAAACTGCTGTGCCAAGGAGTGGCCCACGGGGAGTTCTCCAGAATCAGCCTTAATTAATGTTCCAGTCCACAACCCTTGTACAAAAGCTGAGATCTGATAGAGATTACTAATAGCATAATGCTATCCTTTATCATTTTAACGCAAAGGAATACATCACAAATTAAATTAATGACATAGAAGACTGGAGTAACAGAAATGGCCCAAGTATGATAGTGCAAAAAGGCAAGGCCAGGAATGTGTGGTTACTTAATGGAACCTCTAATCATAAAGTAGATAATAGATTACTGAGAAAGGGGGGGACCTCAGGGCAATCCCAGAACTAAGATCAGACACAAATATTTTGCAGCAATAGAAAAGACAAGTACAATATCAAAATGTATCAGAGTTGTTTTCAACTACACTGATCAGCAAAACCTCATCTTAATAGCTTTGTTTAGGAAGTGTGATTTCAAACGGGAATAAGGGCAGAGAAGGGCTGCAAAACTGATGATAGGGAGACAGAACCTATGTAACCACATAAGTGTGAAAGGCATTGTTTCATTTAGCTAAATAAACTGGAGACTTTGAAGGGAGAGAAATGTTGCATATTGTTAGAAGAGTATATGTGAACTCTAAGGAAAGAAAAAAAAATAAAAGGAAACAAAACAGTATATTTTAATCTGCACAGTACAACAAATGCATTTTAAATGGCACAAAATGATTTCCAATGGGAATCTGGATCCTGGATCATTAAAGCATTGGGGTTTGGGAAATACTCACAGAAGAGATGGAAGAAAAAAACAAACCTGACTGCTCCCCCAGTGCTACAGTTGAGATCTGCAACGGATGGCATTTGTTTTCTCTTGTGGTCAGCAGGAAGTTGGGTATACTTTGGGGGCCAGACATTTTCATCTCAATGTGAGAACAAGTAGGTGGGGACTTGATACAGATGACAAAATTATTTATATTATAGATCCCCTGGGTTAGTTTCTTGTATGTTTCAATAGAGATTGAGAAGAAATTTCTGTGAAGATCAGTCAGGTTAAGACTAAAATTTCTTATTTGTTTTCCTCATAGTATCAAACATGGAATATTTTAATTAAATTTTGCAAGCCAGAGATATTGCACTGTAGCAAAAGTTCTGCAAAGGTAAACATCTGCTACCGTTGTGGTGGAATACTAAAATCTGAGAAATTCAAAACATCAGATGGAGACTGCAGCACAGCAGATGAGATCACATTACCTGTCATAGCCCTTTTTACCTGACAAGATTCATAAACGTACTGAAAGACTGCTGATTTTAAAAATGAATGTTTTTAAAATCGTCTGTACCACACAAAACTGAACTTACCTTACATCTATCTAAATAGTCACTTCTATAAACAAAAACTGTGAGGTGATATTAAATTCCATTAGTTCAGTGTTTCTTGCATCTTTCATCTATGACACAACAAAAACATACATTTGCAGAAATAAATATTTGCCCATATTAAAAAAAAAAAAAAGATATAACTCAATGGTTCTAAAAAAAAGGTGGAAAAATATATGACTAAAAGAACAAAAATAAAACAAAAATAAAATCTAATTTTAAATGGAGATTGTCACTATCAAAATGGTTTCTTCCAGCAAGATGTGTAACAAACAAGAATGCACAATACTAAAAGGTGGTCACAAGTCTATTAGCCAAACATGGTAAGATAATCCTGGCATAGCCAGACTCATATCTGGAAATGTCTGGAAATTTAAGGCAGTCTCAACAAAAGAAAATAGTCCATTAATGCTTCAGGGACTTCTACGGTAAAATAACTCTCTAGTGTTTTTCTTTTCTACACATTTTTAGTTAGTAAATTTACCTCTCAATGACAGTTTACTACTTCAGACATAAAAGTCAATGTCAAAAAATGCCATTTGAAATTTTTGAGAGTCTATTATAACTGTCTTTTGAGTTTTCTTGATTAGCACAGAAAATATGGAACAGCTATTAAACTGCTGTTCCCCTAATAAACATTAATTACAAGACAGCAGGTGATTAATCACTGATAATGAGCTATAGATGACTTTTAATGGTCAGCTAATAGTGTCATGGGCCTTTAATGCTGAAAATAATTAAAATTAATATCAGATTGTTTGGTGAATACACATGCTAAAAAGTGCTTACAGTTCAGAAAGCAGGCACCCAAATATAGAATGAAAATCTTTCCCTGTGACCATGACACTTTTTAGCTCAGTGCTCTAGGCACTTGCAGGGGGAATATTAATTGTTGTTTTAAGGACTGTTTGAGACAGGGCTTGGATTTGGATAATAACTTATGGCTGTTCGTTTTTCCTCTGAAGGTGTAAGTCCTAACCAGCATTTTGCTGCTATTCTCCTTTGTTGTTGTTCCTGGCACAAGGAATCTTGAATTATGGCATGGAAAGCAAATCCGTAATGGGAAAGAAATCTTTTCCATCACTTTTCCACTTCTGAAAGACCTATAGATTACTACTAAGGCACTCCCATGAAAATAGAGATATGACTTGCAATCTCTCCCTGGCTGCAAAGAAAATGTAATCCTGGCCTTTCCTTCTTACATGGCTACAAGTGTGATGCTGCTCTGTAAGGCACAGTTTTTAGGGGAGAAAGAGCAGTTCTTTAACACAAACAGAGTTAAAGTCTTGAAAGGAGTTCCAAAACCATCAACATTTTGCACCTTAATATTGTTCAGAGTGAAACAATGTGCTTGTTTTCACTTCCTGTCCCGTTGGATCATGTCAACATCCTGGCATTCACTTGCCTGCTTGCTGGGAGCCAAACTCCAGCCTTGTACTTCTGGAAAGTTATCTCTATCCCTAGAGGAGCTCAGCACAGATTGATTTGCTTCTTTAAGGGCTACATTTTCTCCCAGAACAGATCTAAGCTCTGTATTCAAACAGGTTTTGTCCATACTGACTGGTTCCTTCAATATGTTGTTTCCCAAACTGTGTTTGGCATGGCTGGGAAAGTGCTAATTTGCCAAGACCAAAGACATGTCAGAAATTTTGTGAATGATCATATGGCACAGGCAAATGTAGAATGGTGCCCATGTCCTGCTTCTCTTCATTTTCTGTTGTAGGTAAAATCATTGGTAACTAACTTCTGCCGTTGTCAATTCTGGAATCAGGACCTATGTATCAGGCTTTACCAGGATGGTGTCAAAACACTTTTTTCAAGGAGCCTCTTCACCAACAGTGGTCATATTAAGAATTCTATTGTTGCAGCCATGTAGACAATCAATTTGCTGATTGATATAAAATTAAAGAGAATTTGGGGAATAAAATTTTACAAATTTTGGAGGCATTTTTTTGGTATGTAAAAGCCACAAATTAGTATTGGGTTTTATATGACAAAAGCAAAAGAACCAATTCATCAAGGTGGGAACAGATGTGAATTCAATCTGTAAATAGTCTTGGTTTTGCAATAATTTTCAAACTTTACACTCTCCTTTTAAAGTTTTTTCAGTACCTGTCAATATGCCATATTGTCTTGCCCTGTATTAAATCCTGATCAGGCAAACATTTACACAACTTTATAAATGCCACCGTAAAAATTAAGCAGATTTGTCTGCCCACAAGTAGTTGTTTTTATTTGCAAGATTTTCTGAGAGCTCATGTGAGATTGTAAGGTCTTGGCATCTGCTAGAACAATAGTGAAACTTTGAGTTTTATTCTAAGTTTACACCAGGGTTATTCCATTCACATCACTGATGGACCTAATTTCACATTGCTTTTTGAATTAGAAAACATTCTTAATAATTATAAATGAGCAACTTGAAAAGGTCATAGAAATTAACTGAGGAAGGGAAATGGAAAGAGAAAAAGAAAATCTGGGAGCAGAGATACAGGGAAGAAGAAGCAGGAGTGAAGAAAAATACAAAGAAAATCAAGAAACATAAGAGACTGGGATAGGAAAGAGCAGAACATAAAAATGGGAAAGAACAGATGTAGAAAGATGAGATCAATAGACACTATCTTTTTCAAGTTGTTGTGGATTAAATTTCTCTGCTTTGAGTTTATTGGGTTTTTTTAATAACTCGATTCTTTATATTTTACTAGATTAAAACAAAAAAATAAGAGGCAAATGTAAAATATTTAAAAAAAAATTTAATATCACCATTCAGCTGACAGTGTTCACAGTTTCAGCTGGTGTCCTGAAAGTCTAATAATGAAATAATAATCTTGCATTTCAATATGCCTTGGCAACATTGGCGAGTAATACTCTACCAATAACAAAAGGAGGAATTTTTGTAAGTCATAATTGTACATAAATGACAGAAAATCAACCATGATATTTCTTCAACAAATGTACTATTTTCAAGGCTGAATATTTGACAATATGACATTTAATAATAATAATGATGATAATAATAATAACATATTATTATTTTAATTATTATTGCAATTATTATTTTTAATTAAAAATTACTCCTTACAATGAAATATGGGTAATTTGAAATTTTCAGGAAAACTTGGATGAGAATTTTGGATGAGAGTTAATATGATCTTGCTGCCAGATTTTCAATAAGACATAAAACCCAACTTCCTAACTGCTTGTAGTCATTAAAGAACAGAAGACAGTTTTTGGGAAATTTGCACTGTAAAGCACCCATTGGGCTGGCCAAATTCCAGTGTGGAAAATTACATTCTGCTTACTGAAAATGGACTCTTCTATTTCAAACCTCATGGCCTGGTTGTTGCCTACTTTCCTAGGTATTAGACATGTTCCTAACCTGGAACATGTTGCTAAATCCATCATATGCTTATCTACCTTGCTGAATTGTCACCCTGATCATTTATTAGCTCTGTTAAAGAAATGTCCCGGTTTTAATCAGTGTGATGGCAATTTAACTTCTGTACAAAATACAAGTACTACACATAAGATCCGGACCAGAATTTCAAAAGCTAATCATTCAGGAAAATGATACTGTAGATTTCTTGTGTTAATTAGTCCTCTGTCTCAATGCATATTTCTTGTACGCTGTGAAACACATTTAAACGCAGAGGACACTCTTCCTTTGAAGAATTGAGTATTTGCATAGTTTTAAGTACCTGCAGAACCTCATCAGCTTTGAGCAGCAGATATACAAATTGCATTTTTTATTTATAAAGGGGAAGGATGAGAATTTTGAAAGCTCAGATTACTTGATTGGTCTGCCAACACAGAAGCTGCAGAAGATTTACAATAATGTTGCACCCTTCCACAAATACCTTAATTGCAAAGGCAAGTGACTAGAACATCCTTAGCTCTTTTTAGAGACAAACATGTTGAAACAGAACCTAAGTCTTATCAAGTAATAAGGTGAATGCCAGTGGAAAAGATAATGCATATGTGCAAGACGATACTATAATCAGCTATCCCAGAGCTCAAGAAGAAGCAGCTACAGTGGCTTATGAAAACAATGTGGGATCCTGCTGGAGAAATGGCAAAGTACAGCAAGATCATTACCATTTTAGTAATAGGCTTGCAATTAGGACAGGATTGCTTTTTTCCCTGTTTTGCCCTGTAATTACATATAACAGCCTTGATAAGATTAAGTGCTGTGATAAATTCTGCATTTTTACTCAGCTGAAAATAGGAACTGTACGTGTTTTTAGATAAGCAGATAATTTAAAATCTCATCATCAAGCTCATATGTCAGGACTTACTCAAAGATTGAAATCAGTCAGATTCTGTTTCATGTTCAGGCATATAATTTTTTGCAAGGGAAAGGGTCATAATGCTTCCATAGAAACATATTAAATACATATAGTCCATACCTTGAGAGCTACTGACATTAGTTACATGAATGTTCAAATACAATTTTTAACCTATTTCTATGAAAAAAGGTTTTTGTTTATGTTTCATATGTGTGTTTGTGTGTGTGTGTGTAAATCGGTAAGTACATCTGGTATTTCTTATGGATGATTAAGTGAAACTTACTCTATATACCAGTGAAGCTAAAGACAACCCCCACTCCTTGTCTCACATATTGTACAAAACCTATTAATAGATGGACATTTAATAGCTGTACAAGTGTATCTTAATGAACCTTAGGATGGTATAGCTTCCCTTGTAATTGCTGACAACTATGTTGCTTTACGTTTAAGATCATGCATGCTTATCAGAGATGCCATTGACTTGTACTTGTTCTGTTTATTGATTACTTAATTAGTTTCCAAGATAGCTAATCAGGGACAAATTCAAGTGTTTAAGCATCTCTTGCTGTGTCTTACTTTGAGCACAACATGGTGGAGCAGCTGTGTTACTTGGAGAAATAAATTAACCCCACTGAACTGGTTTAAATCACAGTATAGGGTACAAAGTTGGTATAGCAATATGAAATTAATTTGGGGGAAGCTGCTAAGTTGATTAATCTTCCAAAAACCTATAGGAAGGAAGGCTTTATTGTCTTCCTAGATGATAAGGCAAAGATCATTTTTCCTTTTCCTTCCATGCTGTTGTTTACTAAATGTAGCCTTTAACAGTCAGGATAAAAAGGTTTTTGAACACAACAACAACCTCTAGGGATTTCTCTGTCACAGACATAAAATCAAGCAAATGTCAACATTCTAAGTAGCGAACATTGTACATCACTGGTGAAACTGGGTAAATAATTGGCTGTGGGGGATGGTATCTGTCTCAAAAACTTAAACACTGATCTTAAGGTGACAGTGGTTTTTTTTGACAAACCCAAAATTATTTGTCTTTAATTTGCTCTTTTAAAGTGGTATTGAGTGTCTATCTGGAATAAAATTTCAGAAAATATTGAGAGGAGAAACAGTTTCAAACTAAAAACTTTGTTTGTTTTTTTTTTTAACTTAAAAGCTTGGTACTACATGTATAGGTTTTCTGAGGGACTGTGTTCCTTAATGAATTTTTCTGCGTACTTGATGCAAATTCACATTATTTGGGCTTATTGAATCTGCTTTATAAAGCAAAGGGCTTGGTGTAAAACACAATTTTTCTCAGGTTCTAATGAAGTATTTGGTGTTAATATAAGAAAGAACTTTTACTGCTACATAACTTTGTACACATAATTCACTGGAGAATCAAAGAATCATAGAACGGTTTGGGTTGGGAAAGGACCTTGAAGATCATCCAGTTCCAACCTCACTGCCATGGGCATGGTCACCTCCCACTAGGCCAGGCTGATCAGAGCTCCATCCAACCTGGTCTTGAATTCACACCTTCCTGGGGCCTCTGACAGTTTTACCAGGTGTTCAATGCACGTTTTACAATTCTTTTTGAAAGATGATCAGGAAAGCAGAGCACATTAGCAGGGATCTGTCCAAATTTAACACATGTTTTTTAGCCCTTTTCCCAAAATAGGCTGAAGAGTCCAGCACTCAAGAGTATGTCTTTATTATCTGAGAAGCTGCTCTGCCATGATACCCACAGCTGTTTAATATGAGAACAGAGCAACAGTGCTCAAGGCTCCTATTGTGTCTTGTAGGCAAGAGAGATGATAAGATTTGCTTGGCAATCAATCTCACGTTTAAACTCAAAGGACACTGAACCAAGACAGAACTTTAATAGAAATCAGTGGAGAGGAGAAGTGGGGGTAAAATAGAAGGAAAAAAATTCTGAAGATCTTTACTAAAAATAAATTGTCATAAGTGAGATAAGTGAGACTTTGAAATAAGGAATATTTTAACTGTTGCCATAAAATCTATACATCACGTTTATTCTCAACAAATATACCAATCTATGTTAACTTAACAGGTATCTTTTTTTTTTTTCCTAATGCGACATGCATGCTCATCTATATGTTATTTACTAGTAGTGGATTGTTAATAAAATATTGATCCCTATGTTAATCACTATCCCAAAAATAAAAAACTTGAAAGAAAACATTCCTGAATCTAGTAGTTGAAAGAGGCTCTGCCTTTTAATTACCTCTCACCAGTATTTTGCCTTATATTCGGAAATCAGTCAATCAGTCAGGATATAATATCAATAGAATTCACGATTTTGAAACTCCTTAAGTTGAGTAATAGCATTTTTTTGTTGAGTCTGATTTTTCCTGAACTCTTTCACTGCTGATACCAGTAAGGATCCAGATTTAACTCTGACTTTGTATTTGTGTGAAAAAATTCAACTTTTTTATAGTATTCCTATTAAAATACATAACCAGGATGGGTAACTCCTATATATGGGTAATTTTATAATTTAACAAATCTAGAGGTTATTTTATTATTTGAAATCAAATGTTATATGACAAATTTATTAGATTGAATTCAGTAGCTCTTAGAATAAAAATGTTTGGCCATTTTTATTTACTTACAGCAACAGAGGTGAAGTCAAGATGCTTCCAGTGAATACCTTTAGTGGCTTGATTTCTTCATCGACTCCTTCTTTAAAATTATTTGGCGTATTAATTCCATAAATATTGACCTTACATTCAAATAAACGTAACTGAATGTGGGACACGGAGAAAAGCACTTCAGCAAATACTACTATTACACTGTTTTTTGACCTGGTTCCTTTCTATATCAAAAGAATCATTGTCCTGTAACTAGCAGAAGAGGAAGATACTCTTAAAATCATATCTTTCAAGAAACTGAAAATGAAGCATCTTCTTAAAAAAAAACCAAAATATTTGTTGATTTTTCAAAAACATAATCTGCTACCAAAATTTTTTGATAAAACACATAGAACACAAAAACATGATGACATTGAAGTCTGAGAAAGAAAAAGAAGTAATGTGGAGACTTAAGAATAGCTACTAATAGAACCAGAAAACTGGAAGACTTCAAGATTTGTTTGTCAGTATTTATGTGACTTGCATAGCCAGGTCTTGTAGTAGTTTGAGGACGTATAATGCAATAGTCAGTGCAGTGTCATTATGATCTTCTTGCAAACCCTAACTATAGACCAAAATAATAAAAATTATTTGTGGCAATCATTTGTTCTCCCAACTATAGAGTGCATGCAAAACATATACTGTCAACACCAAGAGATCTCACTACAGAGTAAGAGCTTGCATGTTATCATGGGGCTGTCCAAAAGCCATTGGATCTAAAATATGGAATTAATTGGTCTACTTGTAGTAAACATCAGGTTTCAGCTCTGAATAAAGCAAACCTAGAGACAAGGAGAGTTTAGAAAAATTCAAACTAATGACTGGGATGTAGATGAGCATTTGATCATATTGAGCTATGGCTCAATAGCTATTTTCCAGAAAGACATCTAGCCAAAACATTGATTTCCAAAAATAACATGCTACGCACTTCATTTCTTGATGCAATGCTATCACACACTAAAGAGATGTTCTGAAAAGTTGAAAAAATTGTTATTTGTTTAAATGTCAGTCTAAGACTCTTAGTGTTATCTAAAGGAACACGTCAGTAGTTCCCTTAACTTCACTGAAGTTCTTCAAAATTACAGGCTTAAAATGGACAGAAAAATGGGTTACTTAATAAAGATCCAACATTTAATTACAGCCAGTCTCAAATCACCTTAACCTGATAATCAACCTTTTTTTTTTTTTTTTTCCCCAAACCTTAAAAGAGCTACTCCTAGTGCATGGATAGACATTTCCAAAGGGAGTGACTTTCTGTTCTCCCTAGTGCCACTCAGGAATCACACGAGGTGACAATAAGAGGAGTGCTTCAGAAAACTTCAGGAACAGCCAAGAACAGTTCATGGAGTCACCAGCTTCACAAGCAGTAGCAGGGCAACATTACTTCCCTCCATTTGCCACAAACATTTCAAGGATGATATTCCATATCCTTGGAAATGTCAGGATTTGTGGATTGCCAACATGTCAAGTCCATGGTTCAGAAAAAGTCTTCTAGTGTTGCCTAGTTTAATTTCAAATCTACCCCAGGTTTCCTGTCCCTGATAGTGGATGCATACATAGATTAGATTCCTCTGCAAGACATACTTCCTGTCTGTCTGGTTTTATTGCAAAAGAGGCTTTACTGGTGAGCAGCTTTTCTCAATATGATAGTTATTAACTCTAAAGCTTCTGGAAAATAATACTATCTTTTATTTAAGGTAAAAAAAATCCGCTAAAAGCAGATGGCTTGAGTATTTATTAGACTTGATAAATTAAAATTCTTCAGTCCATGCCAGAACAACTATATTACTTTCAACTCATCAAATTATTGCATTTTAAATGCTCAAATACATTTTTTTGCTCAATGGGATTTTTAGAAAGCTAAAAGACAAACATCCATTTTCAATTTGGACATGTTTTACAAAAATTTAACACTGAGAAAGAGCAGAATAGAAAAAAAAAGAAAACAGAGAATAATGTAGTTTCTTCAAAATCCCAAACCTTTTTTTCTTTGCTTTTTTATAGTGATGCAAATAATTAGAAATCCACTTTGGTTCTGATCAAACAGAAATTGTTCTCATGCAAAATTTACTTTTTCTTAGCAGAATTTAAAATCCTGGTGTTTTACTGGTGTGTATTAGCTGTTTATTTTTTTATGGACATGCATCAAAAATTCATTTTCTTAGTTAAGAAATAAATCTCAGGGGAAAAAAAACCAAACTGATGTTTATTGAGAACTGTACCCTATTGTACTTTTAGTTACTGCAGTGGATATGTCTGGAAGAGACAAAACCGTTTTCAAAACTGAATTCCATGAAAGTATTAAACTGTCCAACTTGCAATGTCTGAAACCATAAATGTTTCCAGAGTCATGAACATAAGTGTTGGTTTCTGTATGTTTTGAATGAAAAAAAAGAAAAGCTGTTCATAGAGTCTAAAAGCTTTTAGTGATCTGTATTTAATGCAATTCCATACGTTGCTTGCCAGGTGAAAGGAGAACACTGAAGTGTCAACATGAAAAGAAAAATCCCATTCCCTTCTCCAGTCTACTTAACAAGAAATGCAGAATTAGCACTTGTGTACAGGTGGTCCTGAGGCTGTTCCAGGCCAACTTGAGGGCTGCTCAGCAGCTGCTGCTCACAGGATTCCACAGCACACCGCTGATTCTGCTTAAACAGACTTTAGCCCAGTTACCATGCACTGAGCTGTGCTAAAAATATGATGCTGCAGAGGAAAACTGATTTTTGGCTGTTAAAGCCCTGTCCTCCTTTATGCTGAGAAAGCTCAGCTGAATACCCACGGAGATGCTTCTAATGTCTATTAAGAAGGAACAGCATGGAGCTTGCAGTCGCATCAAAGATACTGTATCAGATCAGTGCTACATAACAAATTACCACAGTCTTAAATGGTGAAGAAAAAACAGCATGAGTAAGGGAGGCTGATATAATGAATGTTTCCACTTTAATAGTTATCATTTGGAGAATTTTAGTTTCACTGTAGGTAAGTAGCTTAAAGATATACTTGTATTGGGTATTGCATTTAGTTTTGACTTATAGGCAGCTGTTTGATAAATCAAGTTCCAACACTGAAAACAGTATAAATATGCAATATCTGATCTTTTTTACTTGTCAGAGAACTATTTTTTCTATGTGTTGTACTCACTGACTTCTGAAAATCTTGTTGGTTTCTGTGGAGTGAGACTAACACCCAAGCTTCTTGACAATATGTAGGGGTTTGGGGAGTTTGGATTTTGGTTTAGGGGTTTTTTGGTTTATTTTGATTTGGTCTGGTTTGGGTTTGAGTTGGTTTGGGTTTTTTGAGGGGTTGTTTTGTTTTGTTTAAGCAGGAACACAGGAAGAATCGATTTAAAGATCAAATATGTTCCTTTCTGAGTTTCTGCTCATGAAAATGCACATCAGTCATGCTGCAGGCAGTTACTCCTGGGATTCTTTCAAAGAAATCCTCCCATTCATACCACCTGTATGACAGGGGGCATGCTCCAGTCATGCCAGACTCTTCTGAGAGATAAAACAAGGGCAATGGGCACTAACTGAGAAACGTGAAATCGCATCTGAACTGAAGAAAAAACTTTTTTACTGTGAAGGTGTTTAAACACAGTCCTAGTTTGTCCTGAGAGGTCATGGAGTTTCCTCGGAGATATTCAAGAGCCAACCACAACAATTCAGTGATTTTAAAGTATCATGAAGAACTCTAACTCCACATTGTGATAAACCAGATATGAGCTGTGCAACTTCTAGGTACTGAAGGAGTTCAGTGAGTACTCGCTTGGGATTGCTGCACCTCAACCATCATGCAGCAGCTATTTAATCTTGCTTCCATTCTACTCCCATCTGGAAACTTGCTCCCTTGTAAAGCCACATCTCTCTGTGGGCTTCACAAGCAGCTGAGATACGTAACAGTGTTTGTGCTGAAATACAAACATGGGTACAAGGTGATGGCAAGCAATATCCATCTGATCTTTAAAGTTTTCAGAAGGTACGTACAGTGTCTGTGGGAGCACCAAGAAGCCAGCTGATCTATGAGGGAGGATGAGCTGGAAATTGAGAGCAGGTAAGGCATGGGTAGGGCAGTGCCATCCCTCATGATGTACCTGGGCAGAGTGGTGAGAGACAGGATTCAGAGACAGTCCCAGACAAGGTGGGGTGACAAGTCAGGTCCAAAGTGATCGCAAAGAAACCCTCAGGAAGGGAGACAGGACAATTTACAGTGTAGGTGCAAGGTCTATCTAGGAAACTCACAAACCAGGACATCAGGAGACAGGTCTGAGCTCAAGGACACCTGCAATTTAACTCAAAGAAGCTCTTTATTTCCAGGCATGAGCTGGAATAAAATCCCTGTGCCCACAGGCAGAGCGGGTAGATGTTAGCAGTAAATGCTACTTTTATTTAGCATTTTTATTGTATCAATGATCTGAAACAATTTTCATTAAAGCAATTATTTTTGTAATTGTGTTTGATGGTTATAGTCAGAAGAATTTATCAATCATTAATACAGTATCTTTATACTTTTCATTACTTTTTTTTCCTTCTTTAAAAGTATATGCCATGCAGTGATTTTCGCTTTTCCTCTTGGCAGCTGGCAGTTTTATTGCATACACAGAATTTTAAAGAAAAATCCATATATTTCTTTGTTAGTTCTGTGCCTCATTATTATTATTTTGAACCATGAAAGAAAGGAGGTAGGAATGAACTGCTTGTCTGTTTAAAGAATCTTCTTTGAACTTCTCAGCATCCCACACACACACACAAAAAAAAAACAACAAAAAAAAGCCTTGGAGATAAGAGGTAGTATATGAAAATAAGCAAAAATCAGACAATGAAGCACACCATAACTTTCTATGCAGCCAGAAAGAGTGTACTAGGAGCGTGAGTTTAGATCCTGTTCAGTAAAAGAAGACCTTTCACTGATCTTTCACTATCCCAAACAGCGCACAGGGCTAATTCACACACTGAGGCAAGGTATTTAAGTTTTTTATTCTACTTTGTGCAAAATAAGGAGTTCAGTGGTAACCCACAAAAGACTGGCTCCTTGGTCATCAAAATCTTACACCATTTATGCACTAGAACAAAAAAGGCATCAGCTTTCCTTCCTTACAGATTACATAACATTTTATTAATTAATATTCAAACCCCTCTTTGCTGGTTGTATCTCTTGCTCCTCATGCTAATTAGTCTGCATGTGCAGTTCTTCCCTTCATTTGAGTCTGGGGTCTGTTTTGAGCAGGTGGTCAACGAGTCACGATCTCCCAATGCTGGAATAGCCTTTCCCCCAGTTACTGCTCAGTTCTACTGACTTCACTCCTGGTGGCTCTCATCCAGACAGCCCATTCATCTTGGGACTGTCTTCACTTTTCCTTAAAACAAAAGATTAGCCAAGCGTACAACATTAATGATGCAATTGCTTAATCATAGCTGTCTAGCTAGAGCTACTAATGAACAACTGAAAAACAAACTGCAAAGTTTGTTTAAAATATTGAGGGGTTCAAATCTTGAGGGGCTTAATATCAACTTTAGTAGACATAGGTCATGTCCTGGTGCAGCACAATGTAAACAAATAGAAAATAATGTGTTGGAAAAAGAGACGTGCAGATATACAGGGTCCAATTAATCTTCAGATGTGAACTAAAAGTTAACTAGTGGGTTTTATTCTCTTCTGTCAGATTTTTTATTAGAAATAAATAATTTTTTTTTCCACTGAACAGGCTTTTCAAGGGCTGTTATTCTAGTTGTCATGCAGTTTAAATACACAATGAACATTCATTACAGTAACATTAATCTGGCAGACATTACACTTCAAATAATGGCTGCCTGCCTTAGTTCCTGGTTTGTCCTTTTTTAAGCATTAATTACATATGTCAACAAAAATTAGTTTAGAGTAAGATAATTGCCGGTATGGAAAAAGGTTACTCTTTGCAAATACATACTTGAAAGATAATATCTTCACAGAATTAGGATTTTATTTACTTCAAGAGCTTCAAGAAGTTGTTGGATGCCCCTGAGTTTAACCATATAAACAAAACGGACTGTCCATTATAATTTTGTGTGTATATGTTTATCACAATAAACAACAGATTTGTTTGAGGATTTTTTCATAGCAAATGATACATACAGATGTTTGCTGACTATTTGGAACAAAGTTATAGATCCAGATATTTAGTTATTTATAGAGATAAAGATATAGATATTTATTTCACTCCAATACATTAAATTAGCTACTTAATACTATGCCTTTTTGCAGATGACTTTTTGTCAGACTGTCTCAATTACAACAATTTTGATAAAAAATTCTAGTGCCGATACTATTGCTCATGTATTTCATCACATAAATACTCAGCATTCTGTTAGCTGTAGATCCTGTGTTTTTTCCAGGGTCCAGAAGGATGCCCTCATCCACAAATTTTGCATGGCATTTTTTTTCAAATACTTCAAGTTTTTGCCTTACCTAAAAAGTCAAATCAAGAACGTATTTGTCATCCAAGACAGATTTATGTAAGTATTGTTAAAAACTAGAAGTGTTCTTTTGATGCAGCATTTCATTATTTTTATGGACAGAAGACCTCTCCAAATGTCTTATACTTTTGCAAATTAGAAATCTTCTTGAGCTATTTCCAACTGACATAATGGAGAAGTGAGCGGTATTTTGGAGTGATAATAAAGTTTTACATGCTGGAAGACTGCTTTCCTGTAGCTATTTCATCTCCTTTATAGTGGACTTTTCCAGTTTCTTCAATTTTTCTTCACAGATCACGTTTTACAATCTTCTGATAATTTCACATACCTATGGTTGGTATTAACCTCTTAGACCCTTGCAGTTTCCCTTTAGGCATAGATTTGTCCAAGACCCATCTCCTTCATGAAGTTTCACCAACATCTAGAAGAATGTTCTCTGTTCCTTATAAATCATTTCTTTAAACTTATTGGAGTGCCATTGCTTTATCTTGAAACAATAACATTGCTGGTTTTGGGCCAATATGTTGTTTGTGGGCCAGTATAACTTCTAGGTAATTATTTTGCTGCACTGCTGCATACCTGCATTTCTCCAAATATTTCATCATCTGCTTCTTAGAGCTCACTTTTTGCTCTTTTTCAGCTCAGCCACTTGTACAATGTGGTAGGTCTCTGGAAAGCAGACCATGAATAGTTATAGGGCAAACACAGTGTTCTTTAAATAGAGGGAAACAAGCAACTCTTACTGGTTAATTTAAATTAAAAAAAAAAAAGAAAATACAGTCTGCAAGATGAAGTTTGCTTCAAACTATCACAACTGTCTCAAAACACAATTATACTTTTTCTACCAAAGTCAATTATCACTTTTTTAAACATTTGTGATTATACTTATGATAATGCATATAGTAATTTGGTCTTGCATACACTGAGTTCAGGCTAAATGCCAGGAAAAACCATAGGGAAAACTTTTTGAACATTTGAACTGTAGGATATTCTAAGTAACAAATGGTGAGATTATGAGACCTCTTTCAGCAACTAAGTGAATACATTATACATCACCAGTACAAGTTTCACAAGTTTACACAAAATTTCCAGAGCCCTTTTATTCCTAAACCATTTTACTCAAATATTAACTATAGAGAGAGGAACAAATATTGCTATAAATTACTTGTTTGTCTGCATGTGTCTCCACCTTATCAGTGGTGTATTTGGGGCATCTGGAAAAGGCTGTTTGAAAAGTTTCTCATATGATAACTTGTATTGAAATATCTGAAGCTGACAAGGAACTGAAGAACAGAGCAAGCTAAAATGTATAACAACCATTAAGGTCACATGTATAGCAACCTTCTCATGTAAGCTGCTTAAAGCACATAAACAAGTGGCAGTTCATTATTAAGACCTTATCAGATTTAAAGTTATGCATGGATTTTTTGAAAAGAGAATGACTTTTTATCTACTCTTGTAATCTACCAATGCAGTGCATTAATAAAACATCGAGTACTTTCAGGAAAGGTTGATAATTAGTTGTTGGCACTTAGCTGCTAATGACAGCTGTAAAGGATATATTCTTGATTTATATTTTATGCAGGTACAAATGGGTTAAAGTTAGAAGCATAATTAGCATAGTAGGACATGATGATTCATGCTGTTATTGATATTGTTGCAGTCAACTTTATGCTTCCCTGCCAAAATTGTCATATTGATTATTATTTTGGCTAATGGTATGCAACCCTTACATCAGATTTCTGTCTAGACAGTAGCAACTTTTATAAAATATTTACTAAGAGTCTCCATGACCCAAGATTTTTCTTGAAGCTTAGTTTTTCTTGCTTATTTTCATTTTAAAGACTGACAGCTACTGAAAATGCAGTGTGATTTTCTGATTTGGAGACCTTGAATAATCTTCTCCTGGAGGCTCTATTTTTCTGAATGCTATTTTCAATATTCAGAGTATCTTAAGGAATGGAAGATTTTTAGTATGTTGTGTTTATTAATCAAAAATAAGGTGCGGGGTAGTGGGGGCTGTAAACATTTCGCATAAGCAGAAACCTAGCTGAAACAAAACCACTTCAGCCAGACATCTTGAATAGAAAGAATGAGGTTTTTTTCCTAGTATATTTATTCCAATAGATCTGAGGAATTAAGAGCTAGATAATTTTTCATGTGAGGAATACCTGTGCAGAGAACACTAAAACCTGTTAAATTCTAAACGGGTTTTGTTTTCATTAAAAACTGCCATGTAGTTGAATATAATAATTGTGATCCAGAATTGTGATTTCTGAAAATGGGAAGTGCAGACGATAAGATCACACTCCATGCTTCTGGAATGGTCTAATTCAAGTGTGATGCAGAGGGGTTACATTTAGAAGGGCATGGAGAAAAAGAGATAGAAAGGCACATCCTGACGTCTGAGGCAACTGATTGGCATCTAAAATAAGGGAATGTCAAGACTGTGGACAATTTTTCAAAGAATCTTCATTCTTTACCATCATAACTATCTGTCTATGTGATGGTATTTGGACAGAAAATGCTATTATGCAGACATGTAGTTTACGTAGTCTGTTGGACCCATATTTGTATTGAGCTCATATCCTTGAATTTCAGAGGATGGAAATATAGATTCAATGCAGGGAAGGAAACCAAGTAACAGGAACACACAGTAGGCTCACATCCCATCCAGAAAAAATAAGAAATCAGGTCTTAATATGGCTTATGAACCACATCTGTCTTGACTGCTAGATGTAGATGTTGGTTAAGGAACTGGTAAATGGAGCAATAATTCACTATGGTTAGAAAAGAAATTATGGCATGTAGAATATTGGAGATTTTCTTCAACTGCTTTAGGGAAAAAAAAAAAAAAAGACAAGGTAATCCATTATCAAGAGCAGAGAAAAGGATATCTAAATGTTTCTTTATTCATTCGATGTAAACTGTGCCCAGGTAAGGTTTCTTACAAGAAAGAAAGCAACAAGAAGGTAATTTTATATGTAGATTTGAGTCAAGGAAAACATCTTTCAATCTCATACTGTATGAGATATTGTAGCACAGTGTTTGTAAACATTTGCTATAATTGAAAATGCTAGCTGAATCAATACCCACCAGTGTGCTCACTAGTTATGAGAATACATGAGAGCGTGGTTTGCCTTGCACATGCTTTTTGGGAAGGTCTATTTTAAATCAGTAACCTCATGCACATGCAAACACATGCATTAGAGGGAACAAGCACATTTGCTCTCTATTGTTCATCATTTATCGTTCTTCATTTTTAAAAAGCTTTAATCATCCAGTGAAGGCACCAATTGCTATATTGCTATATGCCTAAAGAAACAAATAAAACAACGTAATGACCAACAAAAAGCTGAATTAAGTGACATTAAAAGACCTCACAGAACGAAATATTTTCTTTATTTACTGAATACTTGCTATGCCTACACAACATGTACAGAAACTTCTTAATTGACAAAAAGAAAGGATAAAATCGTAATTTTGGGTGGTTGTTTTCTTTTGGGGTTTGGGCATTTTGTGGTTTTTTGGTTTTGATATTTAAATCGGCTTTACCACTTAGACTTTAGCATTTCTAGGTCAAAAAGTTTTCCCCACATTAAAAACATATGGCCACTGTTAATCTAAAGAAATAATAATGATAATCAAAGTTCAGAGATGGACAAAGTCAATTGCAGAGATGTAGAGAAACATATTTTTACAGCATTGTATCTAGCTACAGAAAGAGAAGTCCTCATGATGAAGCACCAATGCTGAACCACAGGAGAGGGTCTGAAGTCACAAGGCATACTACTGAGATATACACCAACTTTACACTGCAATCAGACTTAAAACAAGGAGAAAATGCTAAACATTTAGATTCTAGCTTATAGCCAAGTGGAGACATTTTAAAAATAAGTGAGTTCTTTTGTTTAGTTTTATTTTGGTGGGGTTTTTTTGTTTGTTTTTGGTTTTTTTTTTTTTTTTAATTTATTTTAAGCAGACCCCTATCAAATAATCTTGCAAAAAAACTGGAGTCTTACTGAGCTAATATTTGGTTTACTTACTTCAGCCTTCTCCCTAGTATTAAAAAAAAAAAAATAGCAAGCAAAGGACTGAACTTCCCAATCCCACCAGAATTGCTTTAAAATAACAGGATGGCTGGGAATCCTGTTTTATGCACGTCTTGTTTTATGAAATAAAAATAAACTATAACCTTTCTGCTAGGAATCAGTAACAAAGAAGGCTATGTTGAGAATAGCTAGAGGACCCCCTATAAATTTAATCAATGAATGTGTTTCAACCTTTGCTTGGAAACCTGGAAAAACTAAATTTCTCTACTGGACAGTCATGAAATCTGATGTTTTCTCCTCTTTTGAGCTCTCAGTCTGGAACAAAAACCTTATTGATGGAAAAGGAAAAGAAAATGGTTTTTGGAAATAATAGCCAAGGATACTAACAAATAAAAGAGATTTACTAACAGCCTTGCAGTTTCTTGGGTGGTACGTTTTTTCATTGTATTCCCATCTGTCAGATAGGACAAAATAATAAAAGACCTTTCATGTGAATTGACAGGAAAAATGAAGTTTTGATTCAGATTTTTTTTTTTAAAATTCAGTTTCATTTCAAATTAGATTGACCCACATTCCTCCTTTAAAATAGTAATAATTAAAAAATTTGTAAAATGTTGCTTTTTAAGACAAGTTGTTTAAAATTGTTGAAACACACATTTCCAAAATCAGATGAGTTTGCTTCATCTTTCAGCCATACCACTGTGCCATAGATGACTTCAGATCCATAGATGCAGTGGATCTGAGGATGCTTGGCAGGATCTGTTTCAGAGCTACAAGATTATAGACATCTCTTCAGACTGGAAAAATTCAGGTTCTTCAGCCTCTTATTTCATCTCAAAGCATCCTTGTAGCTCTCCACTGGGCTTGTTCCAGTTTCATTGCTCTTGTACTGGAGAACTGAAATTTGGGTACAGTACTCCAGATGTAGCTTCATAAGCACAGATTAAAGGGGAAAAATCAGCTCCATTTACCTTCCCTAAACATCACTGTAAAGGAGGACCTTACCTGTGCTGGTATAAATTTGTTGCCGCCTTCTGCAACTTGACCTCTGCTGTGTAACTTCTTACCAGACACCTAGAAGCCTTCCACGTGCAACAGAAGTACTCATAACCCATATATTAAAAAATATTTTTTTTACCTGATAGTTTTTGGCTTTAGAATGCTTCGCTTCCTCTGTGACCTGTTCAAGACTAAACAGCCAAGTTCTCTCCACAGCATCACTGAAGATCTAAGGAGTCCCTATACTGCCCCACATCCTCAAACAAGTGTGTGTTTTATGTCTTCTTATTTGAAATCTGTAATCTTGAATCTTTTATTCCAGAAAAGCTAGCAATTAATATATATTCAGATACTATTTATTCATTTTATCCCTGGCAGCATTACTCAAACAGAAAAAACTAACACAATTTTGACCATCCTTCTGGGAAAGACAAATGTTTTAAGATAAAATAGTCCATATAGCTTTTAAAGGGAAGATGCTTTCTGAAGATTACCTGTCTTTGTAGCTATTTTACCGGGATACATAACATTGATGTCATTCCCTTTTGCCTATATGATACCAGTCTGGGATAAGAGTGAGAGGGTTTTGATAACTTTTATGTACATTTCAAGAAAAAGAAATATGACAGAAGAACACGTGATAAATTAAATTTGACATGTTTTTTATCTATATAAAATGGATTCTGAACAGCTGGTAATTGCAAATATTTTAGCAGTCATTTTTGATGCGGAATATTGCTTCTGTGCTCAACATTAATGAGATGTGAGTTGTACTTCATCAAATTGACAGTTCGTAGGTTTTTTTGATGAGCACGTGGTACATTACTCAGAACAATGCATAATGGATACATTTACCTGTGAAGAGAAGAAGAAATTCTTAGTTTCATTACCTGCTAGTGACCTACTTTGGCCAAGCATTACAAAGCTGTGCAAACAAATTTATGTGTACATATAAATAGAATAGATAGAAAAACTTTGGGTAAAAATAAGTAGGAAAAGATATCAAAAATAATAATTTTTTAAAAAACATATTTCTCTAAAGGAACAGGAAATAAAATTCACATTTTAAAAAGAGTGGGTAGACCTAGAATCGGTTAAAGAATTCAGGAACATTTTCTTTTACTGAATGACTAGGATTTCCTCTTCTGTAAGACTTTTTGCTGCTGTATTTATTTTATTGAGGCTGTATTGTTGTTATTGAAAAAACAAACTGTGATGATACATGAAAGTAGGTGTTACCTCAGAATTTTCAGAGGGAAGTCAGAGGGATTATTCAAATATTTAATAAGCACATAAGCAGTATCCCTGCCTTTGATTTCACTGTGAAAGGAATATAAAGAAGCTATGACTGCATACCTAAGTCCAGGAAGATGATTTCAAAGATATCCCCAAGTGCCCCAGCAGATGCATATATGATTTTGAATAGATCTGCATAAGGTCAGTGGATGAGCTTTCATGTCTCAGCATTACAGTTCCTGGAGTTTTTTAATGTTTTTTTAATTGTGAGTCATGGTTGAATGCACACACACTAGCATCTAAAATTAATCTTGCCTTCTTTACCTGTATCAGGGAGCTAAGGCTTTGATTTTTTTCTTCTGGTGGTGAGCCTGAAAAACAGTATGGAAAACCGCAATAGGAGAAATGGCAGAAAAGAGTAGGGATTTATAAACTGATTTATAAATCAGTTGGTGGAGACTGAAAAGGCAAACATTTGATGTAATGTCATGCTCCTGATTTCCAAAAGTAAAAGCATAATAATATGTAGGTATTCAAACTCTATCAAGTAAAATTGGGAGTTTTGTATGGTGGGTGATGGTCATGATATAGGAAATTGGTAAATGAGCAACTGCTAGATTTGAGACTCAGCAGTGTCAACCTCCAATGGAGTTAAATGGAGGTTTTTTGAAGAATTCACTTTGGTTTTCTAGCAAAAAGAGTTCTAATTTCTCTGAAATTTATTATAGTGTAATTATTAGAACTGTAAAGGAGAAAAAAGGATTGTGTTAGAGGGGTTCATTGGCTGAAAACAAAAGATAGGATGCACTATAAAAATTCAGGGGACTCAGGAAAATCTGGAAGTCCTTTAGCCCTGGAATAAAAGAATTTGGATAAAACTCAATAGTGAAACCCCCAAATATTCTATTCTATTATCTTTCTTTTTTTTTTTTTCTTTTTTCCACACTTCTTTTTTATGTTCTTAGTGTCATACCTTTTATAAAATCTGTGTATGTTACTTGAAAACAAGTGATAAGCTATATCCAAGTATTTTCTGCCTTCCTTTGTGTTCAGAATGTGAACCATACATGAGGGTAGCCTGTTCCCAAAGATTCCACAGTTCAGTCCAGAAATTAACTTTATCTGCATCCAATTTTACTACAACTATCCAAATATGAAAAGAAACCCCACTGTGTTAACCCCTATAAGGACATTATTATTTCTGATGCAGATAAAAGATTGGTAGTTCTGTAATGCAAATAATGCCAGAAATTCAAGTTTATAGTGTGGGTATCCAAAACTGTACAAATATACAGCAAAAGTATCTTGGGCATTTTAGCCTAAGTGAAATCTGATTCTGTTGTCCACATATACATTAAGGAATTTAAAAGATCACTATAAGCAGTGTTGGTATATTTAAAAATCTATTCATTTCAGAGAGGTATTGGAAGGAGTTTCCTGAAAATTATTGCTGTCAGTTTTTGGATTAGTTTCCTCAAACAAGTTCTGAGGAGCCTGAATATGTTAAAAAATGGATCACTGGCTGCTGGTGACAGCAGAGCATACTGTATTCTATCATCCAGAAAATCTCTTTGGTTTAAAGATTCTTCATTAAAGAATGTTTGCACAGAAAAAAAAAGGAAGCCATATGTTACAGAATATGGAGAAAATAATTTATTTGACATTGATGGACTTAATATTATTGACTGATTTAAGTTCTGGATATAGATGTAATTCCTGGTAATTCCACCATATCTATTTAATTTTTATCAATAACCTTTGAAAAAGAAAAAAAACCTTATCCTGGGAAAAAACCCAAATATCTCTCTGTGTGAACAATAATAAACAAAATTCTTTCTCACACATACAACTCTTGATTCTTTTTATATTTCTGCAAGAATCCATAAATCCTTCATAATAAAATATGGCTGGGAACTCGTCCTTGTTATTTCAGGCAATTACCTTATTTACAGTAATACCATCATAAGAATCTCTAAGATAAGTGACAAGAAAAATTTCTGGACCTTGGAAGATCATGGGACAGAATTGAATAGTGCTGAAAGGCGAATTGTACCTTAGTAGCCATCAGGTCTGTGAATCAAACCACAGCATTACAAGAGCATGATAGTTCAGTGAATGTGAGCTCTCAGGATCTCATTTCTAATTTAGGACCCAATAAATGGAAAGCATATATGTTTTAAACTGGCTAACTACCAGTCTAGGTTGTTACAAATCTGAAATCTTTATACATTTGCAAACTTTCTCTGTCATCTAAAATGGGGGAAAACTCTGATTTACTTTAACTCTCTTGGTCTCAGTTTAAGTGAAATTTTTCTCTGCCTCCTACATCTTCTCAAAGGTATTAAGGAAAAAAAAAAGGCACTGAAGACCTTCCTTCATCTTTGACGACAACATTGAAAATGATTTGTTAACATCACAATGCTGAATTTATTCCCTAAAACTGAGAACTTCCTTGCAGGGAGCAGAGACACAATCCCAAAACTCATTGCATTTTTAAAATACACTCTGATTAATGGGCACAGTTCCACCCCATGAAGACCTGAGTTAAATCTATGGACACAGGTTTTAGAAAACCTCTACAGGAGTTGATGAGTACACTTAATTATTTTCTAAATCTAATATGTCTTCAAGCATTCTGCTTGTTGAACCCAGATTTATTTTTTAAGCAAATGGCAATGCTATGAGACTTTTCCAGTTTTCTCTATAAATATGGAAGAGACAAAAATTATAAATGAAATTTTAATTACAGTATCAATAACTCTATTTTAACAAGGTTTAAGGAGCATAAATATTTGATCCCACTCCTGAAATTAAAACAGCTAAATAAGCAGAAGCAATAGTTCTGTTTCTGAACACTGATTTGAAGGTCCTCAGCAGGTTACAGAGCACAGTTGCAGACTGAAAGGTGAAATAGATGAGTTTTAGTGAATCTCAGGAATCTGCTGTAGCATTCCTTCAATTATAATAGAATTCCTGAACCTGTGCTTTTTAAAATAAAATCAAAAATTGACCTTCCAAAGTCATGATTTTTTTTCAATGGGTATGTAATGAATGTTTTGATTGGTCACTTGATGTGAGTTTGTAGCATGTATTTTGCTTACAGCTCAGCCACACATTTTATCCATAAACTTCAGCCATTAATCCATTCAAACTGAAAACAAAATATTCCAGTAATTTTCAGATCTTTGTGCTACAAATTTTAAGAGAAATAATATATCGTCAGACAGATCATAAAATAAAGTCTCTTAAAATTAAGTGGCAGTGCTGCACTGTTTGGGACCTTTTTCACTTTAGGAGGTTGGCAGACTCCAGATGAGGCACAGTTGTATTTCTTTGGAACTGTGCTGTTGCAAATACCTTTTGGTTGCACAAAAAAAAAAAAAAAAAAACCTACTGATTTCAGTATTATTTGCATTTAGTGCTCTATGAAGCAAAGACGAAAACCAAGAAAGTGGAATAATTTAAATTGCAATTTAAAAATTTCAATTTGAAAATTTCAAACTTCCTGCTGTTATGCTGCTAAAATCTTAGAAAATGAAATAATTTATCTGTAAACTTTTTGCTCAGTTCTGAATGAGTGAGTGTTCCCAACCCTGCACAGTGTTATGATCCTGATATTTTGGTAAAGAACTGTAAAACTCAAATTTTTTCCTACAGGAAAATTATATAATTAACATACATTTTACATAATGTCCCTCTGAAAAATATTAAGCAATACCTCTATCCTCTAGCCATATTTCTTATGCTTTTAAACAGAAGAGTTACCGCAATACACACAGAGAAAGAATATTTAAGTCCCAGAACCTAAAATTCTGTGAATTCTGTTAGGAAGGCGCATATACAATCTCAAATTTTGTAAGTATAGCAATGAAAGATGATTTACAGTATGTTTAAATGTCATCTGATATGCCTACATTGTACTCCCACAAAGATTTTCGTCTGGATACATTATTCAGTGAAACTGATGATGATATGCTATGTAACTCCAAAACCTAGTCAGTAATTCTGTATGACTAAACAGATGAAAATAAAATTATACATGATTCTGGGTATATGAGAACTCACACTTCAATAGGGTCATAGAGCCAATCAGGTAGTAGTGTTTGGGTCACTACGTATAGTCATAGTTTTATTTCACAGATATATACTCTCTTAAAATACTATGGCAATGGTTGTGTTTCTGTTCTAATTTATATATAGGTTGAACTAGACATCCTCAAATAGAATTTATTTCAGTCCTTTTCCCTCTGTGTGCTCTACTTTCCACATCTTTATGTCATAGCCCATTCTTTAAAAATGAAAGTTCACTATGTCATTTTGCCTGCGTCTATTAACTTCACTGAAGTCCTGCCTGCTTCATCTGCAAAATGTAGCTCCTCCTCAGGGTTTCCAACCAGATGGACTACAGCCAGTACATTGAACTGCCAGCCAAGAAAGCTCATTTCTGACAGGCACAAATAAGGGTTGGAAAAGGAATTTTCAGATACAGAAACTAAACAGTGTTTTTAACAGTGCTGTTTTTCTCACACATTGCCTTAAAAACTAGGAGTCCTTTCTTCTTTAATTTGCTTGGGAAACTCATAAATAGAGTACCAGAAGAATGAGATTTATATTTTTAAGTTGTCTATTGAAAATGTAGTTATTTCTCTGACTGCTTACAAACTTTTTTCTTTGATAAAGTCTGAAAATTATGAAATATTGTTTTCCTTGTTGTTGCAGTCTTACCATATGAATTGCATCTGCGTCCTATTTTGCTCATAAGCATCTTTTATGCATCCTAATACTAATTTTTAAGACTACTGGCCTAATTTTGAATGTGAGAAAAAAATTAGTTTTCTAGAATGATCAGTTGGGGGGAGATTGTTGGGTTTTGGGTATTTTTCTAAATTCCTCCAGAAATAAATATTTTAAATGTTTCAGACAAAATTTGCTGTTTTAACTAATAAACCTTTATTTTGTCTTTTAGAGGATGGGAATAATGTCCTTACAGTTTTTAGATTTTTGCCCTTTTGCTAAGAAAGCTATGCTGGTGAAGTGCAGTACTCATATTTTTTCTCTTTCCTAAGTAGTTTAAGAAGGCATCACTCTATTCTTAAGTAGTTTAAGGAATGGAAGTCAAATTACAGAGGAGATACGGAGAAGAGCAAACTTTTTTCTTAGCACATAACATTGTTCCTATTTTGAACACAATCACAGTAGAATGTGTGTATTTCAAGGCTTAGTAGCTTGACACTCAAATCAACAATATTGCTGTTTCTCCAAGAAGCATCCCATTTTTTTTGTACCTAGACAACTGAATAGGGACAAGAATCAATATCTAGAAGGAGCATACGATTGCAGAGTCACTTCATGGCATGATCTCAGGAGTAAAATGCGCTTGCTGATATACTGTTATTGGTTGGCCATATGTTCTGATTCTGTTTATGTAGAAATAAACATCCTGGATGTGCATTGACATATGAAAGTTGCATTCCCACTTACATGTAACATATGCATTTCAGTCAAGCTATATATTCAGAGCATTTAGCATATTCTCATTCTAACGCAAAAAGAAGATCCAAATTGTAATTTGATTCCCAGTATTGTTTTTGCCTCCTTCTCTATGCATAATTATTTTATAATGATGAGAAAGACTGACACTGAATCTTAAAATAATGAAAGTCAGTGTAAAATTACTATCAGAATTGATGTGCTTTGCATTAAGTTGCAGAAGACCAAATGTAGCAGAAATGTGGAAACAGACAAAACTTGTCTTAGAATTAAATGAACTACAAGATGATTTGTCATGAACCTCTGTCATCATGAGTCATAACAGAATCATACAGGGGGTCAGGACAACGTTAATATAACTTAATAGGCACTACTGATGGCCCAGAATGTCAAATAAATGACAACATAGCAAAAACAGACATGAAATCACTGTTTTGTAGAGTGGAAACAAATCCCTGTAGTAGGAAGGTCTGTCAAGAAGATTGTGACTAGTATACTAAAGAGTTGAGAGGGAAGTTTACGGTCAAGATAATGCCAAAGATTTGTACTGTAAAAAATAAATAATGAGTCTGAGTTATGACAGCAAATAAAAACTATTCCAGATTTAATTGTTCTTTAAAAATCAAGCGGTGCTTGGACTGAAGAGATGTAATGAGTCCTTTACTACACTTGATCAGATCAACCTCTCTCAAGAATTGATGCAGGGCATTCACTAAAAGTTTTAATGAATCTATCTGTATAATATGCTTTCGCTAAAGTATATTGATGACCACAAGTAGCTAATGTTAGAGTTAGAAATAGAAGACAAAAAACTCTGATGTTTAAGTTGACTCCTGGCTCAAGGTGTCAATTTCTAATACAGATGAAGACAGAAATTTTTGCTGTTTTCCATATTTACATAGAAAGATGATAGGCAAATAATTAACTTACAGATATTACTCTATGGGACAGTTTCCTGTGGCTTTGTGATTTGACACAAGTAAAAATAGTATAAAATAAATTTAAAAAAAAAAAAAAGAGAGAGAAAGAAAAAAAAGATTAATATATTGAGAGAAGGACCCTAAAGGAATTTCTTGGAGTCATTGTTATTGGCAAACTTTTCTGAGACAGCAGTAGATGTTGAATATATATACTTCATGTTAAGTGTTCCACTCACAGAGTTTGTAAGAGTCCAGAAAATTAAGTAAAGGATATAAGCAAATGAGGAAAGATGGATACTTGAGGAGAACCTATACTTCCACATCTTGGCTTAAAAGAAAAGGGAAGTGTTATGACTGAACCAAAGCAGGAACATTTGTCAGGAAGCTAGGATCTGAGGAGGTCTGTGGACAGGTGAGCTAGGATGTGGTGAAGAAGAGACTGACAGTAGGAAAAGACTGCACATAGAAATAGAACAGATGAAAACTAAACAAGCCAACAGAGAAATTACTGTTAACAACATGGAAAGACTTTGGGGTATTTTTGTTAAAACTTTCAGAGAACTAGTTGCTTTTTGGCACTGTTTTAAATTTTTGTATATGTGTTTTTCCATTTTAACAATAAATATTTAAGTAATATGATGATTGCAGCTCATACTGATCCAAAATATAAAAAACAACCATGACTGACAGAGCCAGATGGAGTGAAAATTAACAAATGGGAAAATTTACCACTGTGAATAGTAGAAAAAAAATCCAAACATACAATAGCAAAAAAACAGATTGTAGAATTTGTTGGTAAGAAAACAAAGAAAATATAACAGAGTACTGCTAAAACTGTTGTGGGTATTCCGTTTTCATGTGTCCGAGTTGATACACATTAACAACCTTTTAATAATAGTAATACTATATATATACACATGTAACAAACAGAAACTTTAAAGACCCTCTCTGGTTAGTTATTTGAAATTGAAGTCACTTCATGTTCAAAACACACTTTGATAGTCTTAGCTTGTATGTCTTAGCAGGAAAATTACCACTGGAATTCAAAGAAATGAGAGCTGAAACAAATATTAAAATCTGAGTATTCGTTCAGACAGTTTAAGACAAGAGGAAAATTTCCAGCCTAAAAGTTTAAAAGACAAAAAGATAAATATCAACTAGGAGGAAATAGCAGGAGAATCCTTGCAATAAAGCACTTTTTAATCCTGCATCACTTTGCCTGACAATACATATTTCAGAGCATGTATTTTAACTGTTGAACTAGTGGGGTCATTTAAGAATGCAACTTATCAATCAAGAGATACCCTTTTTCTTACTTCACAATGTTGCTAGAGATAGCTTTAGCTATGTCATGTGCGGAAGCACTGTGCTTCTTCTACTCTCTTGTTATTGGCAATAATGGAAGCAAAATGAGAACAGAAAATCACTGCCGTGTCTGCTTTACTGTGCCAGTTTCTCACAGGCTGAAATCTGAGCCTGGCTAAAACTACCTATATGTTCAAAATATTTCTAGAGGGGTGCTGAATCAATTTTCTTTTGTTTCCAAAGCAGAGATTCTTCTCAAATTCATCAGATAAATGTGTTACACCCTGAATTAGCTCAATATACCACCAAGCCAATCCCACATCCAACATTTTCTGAGTGAGAAAACTCCCAGCGATACCCTGAGGAGCAGTAATGTGCTCAGAGTGCAGCTGAGACACACAGGTTGTATACAACAGATGGTACCAAGCATGTGTTTTAGGCAGAGCTGCATGATACTTACTCTAAAAGTACTACTTTTTCTTAATATATTTCCTTGGTGTTTTCACTACATTGTCAAGTTTCATTCAAAGTTGGGGAATATTTGCTTCAGACAGGAAGCCTGGGAAGGAACCCTCTTTGGCAGGAGCCACTTTTTCCTCTCCAGATGTGCATTAACACACTGCAGAGGCATTTCTGAGTGGTAGTTTGAAATTATAACTTCCTATTTCTCAGTAATAGGACATTAGTTGAAAACAAGAAAAAAGTTGAAGGAAAAATAGTCTACCAAATTCTGTGCAGGAAATTGCTTTGCTAGTTGCCCATTACAAACATTTCTAAGTGAGACATCTTCACTCAGGCACCTGTGAAAGATTTCCCACTGCACAGAATAAGTAAATAATTACTTTCTGAAATCATCAATGCATTTATGAAACTTATCAGGTGTTGAAGACAAAGGACATCCAAGCCAGTCCTTTGCTGCTTGTGAGCACCAGGTACCTCTGCAGTGTCAGGTACAAATGAGCTATTTAGCAGCCTTGTCACACCTGCACTTACAGCCCTGTGAGTTTACAGCAGATAAGCCAATGTGAGCATAGCCTCTCCTGTTTTATGTTGATGCACAGTCTGCTCTGTATACATATTGAGGGGATTTTTACTAGATTTTTGGGGAAGATAGCCTTTTAAAGGTGGAAATTGTGATGAATGTCACAAAAACTTGAGAACAACTATAGAGAGCAGAGCATGGTCACAGCAATCCTTGACCTTCCAATAAGTCACCTTGCACAATATTTTCGTTGTTTTATGTGTGGTTCTTGCCAACATTTCACAGAAACACTTATGTCTGAAACAGCTCTCTAGTGTGACAATATATCAAGCTCCATTAAAAAGGAAGCCATCTGTACTGTTTATAGGTGTATTAGATTTTTTTTAATTTTTTTTTTTAAATTAAGTTTAATATGATAGATGGGAGAACTTGGTCTTTTATAACACAGATATTTCTGAGAGTAGTCATTGTCAGTGACTTAAAAGCAAGATGTTTGCAGTTTGTAGAACTTTTTTCCTCTAGTTTCAGATTCTTCCATTTATGTTGTTTCATGCTTATAGGTTTCACGACTAAAACCATAGAAAACTTCCTCCTCTGGAGAATTGGAAAAGAGAGAGAAGAAACTTAAAATCCAGGGGCAAAAGAGAACTAAATTAAAACCCAAAATCTTTGCTGAAATTAAAATATGTTGTAAGCAAGGGCATTGTCACTGAACACCGATCAACACACCATGAGCACAGACAAAAGCTTATTCTTCTAACTTTTTGCCATTCAAGAATTAGAAAACACTCCAGCTACTTCTCTCCCATACAGTCTACAGCTTTAGATCAGTGTCACAACCAGGAGTGGACTGAGTGGGACAAATCTGCCTGGGGTGCAGGAACTGACACACATCCAGCCCCATCTCTGCTGTCTTCTCAGGCTTCCATTCTCTTGCTTTTCCAAGAAAGGAAGACTAGGCATCTCACTAAGGTCTGCAATTTTTTCCACAGCAGAAAGTTTCAGTTTTCAGACAAAACCTTCAATCAAAAGAGTCTGTAGGAACCCAAAAGTTTTGTATACCTTCAAGGGCTAGCTTCTTTCTCCAGCAGAAACTGTTCTCCCATACTAAGGCAATTCAGGATTAAACAAAGCACTGTCCCAGATGAATCTGATAAGCAATCAGAAGTCCACAAATACCTTATTGCAATCTAGTACTGCCTTTTTCTTTTTCTTTTTCTTTTTTTTTTTTTTTTTTCTTTTTTTTTTTTTTCCCCCCACTTCCTTTGAGAAGTAGGTAATCGTCAACAGGGCTTGGGTTGAAAAAGATTTCTTTTATATTTCCAGTGAGTGTGGGAAAATGTTAGAAAAATAAGGTTTTCAAAGCTGCTTTTGTGGATTGACTTTTTGCAGAACCAAGGCAGGAAGGCTTGGTGCTACAGCTGAAGTACTGATGACCATGTTCATTGGAGATTTTTTTTTTTCTGTACAAGCCCTCTTAGCTGAGGTCAGTCCCTTATTCCCATTAGCTGGCTCATTTGTTTTCTCTTCTCAATCAGAGGCTTGTTGTTTGGGGGTTTTTTTGAAGATTAATATAATTATAACAAGAATGTTCTGAGCTTAAATAGTTCTTACACTAACTTGATGTAGCCAATATTTCTTATATTTCCTTTCTCTAAAAAATAAAAACAAAAAACCCCAGAAAAATAAGAGAGCCTCTGATGGCTACATTAGTATGTCACTATGTAGAAGACTGTCATTTTAACACACAATTGAAAAAAAAAAAAAAAAAAAAACAGGTTCTTTAACCTTGCTTAAATCATGACAGCAAATGAGGTTAATTTAAATGTACTGCATACTGCTATAAATTAGTAAATAAGACAGTCAATTAACCAAATTAAACTTATTGGAAATTGGCTGCTGCCATCTGGAAATTTTTTATTAGACTTTATAGCTGGCATGACCTTTAGAGTGCAACTAGCAGGATTTTTTATTTCTCTAAGAAAGGCATGACTTAGAAGAATGAGGTATTTGTAAAGCATTTTTAGTATTCCTGTACTTGATGGATAACTGTAGTGGGATATAAAATACTCTTGCCAGTGAAGAGGAAGTTGAATAGACATGGAGTTTCTTACTGCAAAATCTGAGTTACTCTATGTGCTGGAATCTAGTTTTCTGTGGTTGTTTTTATTCTCTCTTGTATTAGTGATACAGTTTTCTAGTACACTGTGAAATTTATTACAGTAAGATTGGCCTTTATCTGTCAATCTCTAAGCTGCTTATTTTTTTAAATTTGCCACATTTCTTTTACCTTTAAAATATCCTGAAAAATCAGAGTCATGAACAGTGACATTTTAAGGTATTATTTCTGTATTACCAAAGCAGTTCTCTCTAAGGGCATCTTGGAAAAGTGTTATCTAGTTTTGTTGGATATATGTACATGCTTTCCCTGCAGGAAAACAGCAGGGTGATACAATCCTGGGGGATAACTTGTCTAGTGCTAGTTTGGGGATCACTGCACCCTGCTTTTTATATACAATTTCAGAGCAGGTAAAGTACCTGCTCTGAAATTGTACATAAAAAGCAGGGTGCAGTGATCCCCAAACTAGCACTAGACAAGTTACTGCATGATGTTGCTCTTGCCTTTAGTTGGTGCGAGCTTTTGTAGCACGCTGACTTCATACAGGCTGCTTAACCCGCTGCCTGTGCCAGTTTGTAGACACAAACTCATATGGAAGTTAAGTCTCCTTCTCTTGTTTTCGTGGGGATTTTAGTGGCAAGAGATAGACTGCCCAGGTAGGTTTCCCAGAAACCTTGTGAAGTCTCCATCCTTGGAGCTATTCACAGGCCATCTGGACACAAACCTGGCAACCGACTGTAGCTGGCCCTGAATGAGCAGTGGGGGCTGTGGACATGAGAATCTTAAGAGGTCACTTCCAGCCCCAGATACTCTGTGATTTTGTCCTTGAATAACCCATGCTCATGGCCACAGCAATTCCATATTAGTTGTCCCGAAGTGCCTTCTGTCTCATAACAAAGGGTCACATACTTCAGCTCAATCAGGTGACAGACCCTCGCAAAGAAATAATGACAGGAAATATTTGCCAAACTCCCAAGCTGTTGACCTAAGCCCTGGCCTTTCGCCTGGTTCTTAGAAGCCCCTGGGATAAAATTATTTGCTTCAAGTCATAAACTGCTTTTGCCTCTGTCAAGAAATGTGCTACATGATGCTTGACTAATGCGCACTAAAGCTGTCGCTGCACTACACCCATATGCATGAACAGACGGGCTGAGGTGCCCAGATGCCACAGAACTGGTCATATGGCTCAGAAGTTCCCTTAACTGGAGGAAGAGTTCTGGTTTTTTCAGGCTGAACAGAACAGCAGAAATATACAAACACAAGTAGGGTTTTTTTTTGTTTGTTTCTGGTTTGTTGGTTTGATTTTGCTTTTTCCCCCCAGAGATCTGCTGGAACCAATTTGGGAAGAGAAGGGATTTGGGGAAAAGGGGCACTATTGTGACATGAGTAACAAATCTTTGTATGCATACATATGTTTCATATATGGGTGCTATCAAAGCTCAGAACAGTTTCACCACATTTAATGGTTTAGCCCTACATGATCCACAAATGTGCCCTTTTTCTACTGTATTTACCATGGTATCTTATGTTGTGCTTGCTTCCCTAAAATAATTGCTATACATTGCTTGATATAAGATCTCCAGCTTTCCATATTTAAGAACTTGCTTGTATATATCATAGATATTTTAACAATTATTTTGAATGCATCAAATTACTGAGGATCTAAAAGCCTGGGCTGAGCACAATTTTGGTAGGGACTGAGATCCAGAATGTAAGAGGCTCTAAACTGTCTTTCCTATGTGGATCTTGCCAGTTTGGCAGCTGCTGACAACAGGTAGAATTCATGCCTCAGACCCTTGAAATGTATCTCTCCCCAGAGTTATATCCTGGAGCATTTTTATACGATGCTGAGAGAAATGAAGAGCTCCACTGTAGAAAAACTTCATGCCTTCCTGGAGGGCAACAAGTGGCTGAATGATCAGGGAGAGAAAAATCTGCTGGAAGGCTTTCATGTGATCTCTTCTACAAGGAAGCCAGGGTATGCTAGAACAGCTTTGATCCTTAGGTGTATCTATTTTTTTCCTCAAATCCACATGCTTGTCAGTATATTGAAACAGAAACTTGGTCTGGAGGCACTTACAGTGTTGAGGTGTCCTAACTACATTACTTCTTAGAGAGGAAAGACTCAGACTTCTACTAAAATTTCAGAGGTCAGATATGTCCTAGTCCTTTTTAATTGAGAGGCTCAGTATCTAAGGAGCCTTCAAGAGTGAAATAATGTGGAAAAAATTCTGGATATTGTGGTAGAAAAGTTTGTTTGAAACCAGGTAGGGATCCATTTCTTTGCATGCATTAGGTTGTATGAAAGCACTTTCTTGCCAGTGTCTACTGTGTAAACATGAAAACTAAGTGTCAATCCTATGCTCTTGCACACTCTACACTGGACTAAAATAGTAGCTATTCTCTTGCAAAGGCAGGCTTCAATACATATATAACACTACATAATGGGTAATGTGAAAATACACTTACAGTGATTATAGTGAAATACAACATATATCCGAAAGGTGCATCCAAATCTTTTAAACTCTTACTCTGATTACTTCTGCCTGCAGCTTCTAATTTTTTGGAGGCTCAAACTGTAACATTTGTTTGTTTTTAATTGTAACAGTACTTCTTCTAGCTTCAGAATTTTGCCTAATCACTTGATTTGATAGGTCTGTGGCACTGAGTATATTTATACATCGACCTCTATGCCTGGGAGAATTAGAAAGAAAGAAATAAAAAGATTATCTGTCTCTTCAACTTTATGGGTGTTTTACAGTCCCTATGATGCTGTATCAGAGCTCCAGAATATTAAACTAGCTGACAGTCATTAAGTCCTAAAAGCTGCATATGCTAATAGAGTGTATTAAATATTTGACTTTAGCTGATGCTGTATAAGCTTTGTCCTTGCTTTTGTTACTAAATTCAATTAATATTAGGTTTTAATATATTTGTCAAAAAAATATATGCATCATAAAAGATTTTATAGCAAGGGCTGGGTTTTTAGGGATGAATGAAACATTAATATGTACTGAGCACAGGTAAGTTGTTTACTCCTAAACTAAACTGTCCCTTGGAATTGGAATTGAGCTTCTCACCTGAGTGGGATTTTCTGTATTGTTCAGGAGCCTTAAAGTAACATCTTCAATAAAATTTTATTCTTCAGTGAAAAATTGTATGAAGTCATTCAGATTTTTACCCTCCTAAAGGATAACATTCTAAACTTAAGAGAATTTCTTTGAACACTTTCAGTTGTACATTATTGTAATGGAAAAATTTTTGTCTTCCTCTTTTCTATCTTTTCCTATTGATATTAATCACAAAGTTGCAGCTTCTATTGCAAATAGTTCCATGTGAAAACAAAAATAATTTGCTGGCTTGGGTTTTTCTTGTCAGCACTGTGGAAACCAAAGTCTGTTTGTTGGAATAGGTATAGAAAGAATTTTAATATGAGATGGGAGCTCTTTGGCTTTTCAAAGGAAATCCTGTGGCTACTTGCTGTAGAAGGCAGGTCCTGACTCATCTTTTTCTATAGAGCTGTGATTTCTCCCCTTTAGTCAAAGAAGAGATTATGAACCATTTTGTATCCCAATTTAGTTATCAACAAAACAGGACACCATGTATCTCATGATGCTTTCATATATATTTTTGGTGTCGTTTTATCCCAAATGAGGGGTAAAAATTGTCATCTTCTGTGGTGTGATGGGGAAAATTCATTGGAGAGCCAAACTATATTTCCATTAGGAAGCACTCAGTGGCTCTTTTTACTCTCTAAAATTAAACTTTCCTTGCTTTGACTTCTAAAAAATGAAGGGAGAAGAAAAACAATCTGTCAATGTTGAATGTACCTTTCTGGGAAAAGATTTTAAAATGAGAAGGTGAGGTCATCTATGAAAGTATTTGGGAAGCCAAGCCAATCTTACTGGTAATTGTATGCTATACAAGACCAAAAAAAATGTGGCAATTAGTTAATTTTCTCCTGTGTTCATGTGGAACTTTATTGTAGGAAACATGGTTAAGTAATTCAGCTTCTTTGTATTACATGATGTTTCAGAACGGCTTGCTCAATATTCAGAATTCTTTCTTACAAAGAAAGAATAATTTCCTTCTTATTTAGCAATTAGATACATTAAATAGAACATAAGTTGCTGAAGACAGAGAGAAAAAATCTTGAGACCATTTTAGGTACTAAAGAGGACAAATGTTATTTGCAATGCTACTTAATTATCACTTAATAGTTTCTGAGAGGCTATTCTAACCTATCTTGTAGGTATTTGAATTGCAAATACCTATTTTGAGATAATAGAGGGTTAAAATGAGTGCTATGAGTGGCACTTTAAGTATAGGGTGAAATAATCTGTTGTTTAGGGTATTCTTTAGTATTTAAATTTTTCAAAATCTTTGTGTTGTCTGCCTGAATTATCTCAGTATAGCTTTTTCTCTGAGCTCTTTTCTGACTGAAGTTGTATGAAGTGGAACAGGCATGTTTTGATAAGTAACCCTTGTGTCGTATCTATATCTCAGCGTGGTACATAGCAAGTTTTGCTTTCTTCCCATATTGTAATTTGTTTGTCATAAACTTCATGAAATATCAAGGGAGACTATTACAGTTGACAGACACAAGTGCCGCACCACTGACTTAAATGGATTTGTGCCTGCCTACATCCATCATAAGTTTGGTTGTCTTCCAAAATATTTTTTCTGTTGGAAATGGCAATTTTAGCCTGTTCCACTGGTAATGTTGTTAGAATTAATGGTGATATTATGCGGTGAAATGTAACTGGTCAAATTCTGCCAATTATTTCTTTCATTAGACAATCTTATTTTTGTTTATATTTCAATGCTTCTGTTTTATGAAAAATGCAGGGGAGTTTGAAATTAATTTTAATCCAGGGAAAAAAAATCAAACCTTTCTGTTTTGATGGTCTTACCCAATTGTCATTGTTATGTTGATATGCATAAACACTGCAGCTTCACATAGTATTTTTCTAGCCAGTCATTTTGACAATATTGCTTTCCCTATGCTCCATCAGATGTTAAATTGCTAATTTTCAAGGTCCTTCATGATATCACTCCTCCCTGCTTATTTCCCATTTGGTGTCAAATGCCTCACCGTTGCTCCCAGATGATTCCTGGTGTCATCATCCCACTACATATTTCAGCAAGCCCTCCTTTGTTTTGCGCCGTCCCTCATGCTCGAGAAGAGATTTCTGTAAATGCCTGTGGGGCGACTTTATGATCGCCTTCAAATCCCTCCTTCGCTCCCCTTTGCTCGGAAGCCTGCAGGGATCACGCCTGCAGTGCTGCTGGTGATGCGTTGTGACTACTGCCAATATGGTCCCACGGTTTCCATGCGCTCCCCTGTCTGCATCCATCTGTTCTCCCTACTCTTGCATTCAGGATGCGCTTCTGTGCCTGTCACTGTTGAGGGGGGAGCGGCAGGAGAACTGAAGTTACTTGACATCAGCTAATGAGGACACAGGCAGCAAGGAGCTCAGGGTGGGGGGACCTCGCTGGTCCTGGGGCGCAGCACAGTTCTAGCCCTGGCTGTAGGAGCACACACTCCTCACCATCTGTCCTTCCTCCATGTGTATGTGGAGACCCTGTCCCATGCTCAGGGTCCCATCCTGAACTTGGCCCTCTTGAGATAACTCTCACACAGCTTTAAAAATCTAACTTTTATGAGACAGTCATCTGAAGTCTAGTAAGTGGGAGAGAAAACAGAAGGGAATATATTTTTTCTTATCATTAAATTGCTCCTAAATTTCTGATAAAACACATACAGACACACAAAGTGAAAAGGTCATGCAACTCCAACATATATCAAATAGAAGTCAGATGTTTTCAAGTCCACGCTAGCAATGTCTACTAACAACTGAAAAGAGCAACACCATGTGTTGGTGCTGAAAAATAGTATCTCAGTAAATGATTAAAGATGATTTCACTAAATCAGCAACATTTTGACATACCCAAATTGTTGATATTTTAAAAAGTTGTCCACAAAAATATGAACAGAAGAAATGCTAAATAGATGATACAACAGCCAGGTTCTACATCATTGAAGATCTTTAAATACGAACTCTTCTGGGCACGTTGCCTTGGCTGTGATCTCAGCATGACTGAGTCTGCTCTGTGAGCCTCTACTAATCATGCTTATTGCCTCATAATTTCAACTACAAAGTAATCTTCTATGTTCTTGGAAGTTAGGTGTTCAGGTGTTATTATCTGTGAATAGGAGCCTTAAGCAGCTAATTAATATCAGTGCAATGTGGATTTATTTTAAAGTTTTGAGGACTAGATATTTTAAAGCCACAGAGTTTATATGATTCCCCTTAATAACATAAGAAGTTAGCTTTGGATGGACAGAGTTTAGAAAACTTCAGTTTCAGAGGGCTGGATTCAAGGCTTTCTGAAGATTCAGTCGGATTATATTTTGTTCATAAGGTTTTGAAAGTATTATGAAATATTTATTTTACTTAGTTTCTAGACAAGGAAGATAATATCAGCCAAACTGTTTTTATAGAATATTTTTATTTATAAGGGACAACAAGTAATTTCTAGTTTTGTAGACAGGTAGCTTTAGGGTTTTCAGGAGAAAGTAAATTACTGTTCATGCCTAGATTAAACAAAACTTATTAACCAAACCAAAACTCCCCCAAACGCTCCCTTCTCCAAATTTAATACTCAAGTGTAATTAAATATCCTTGGTCTTCTGTGGTGAGGATAATACATTTTTCCTCTTGCATAATTCAGACATCCTCTGATGCTGGTATGATGACTATGTCAAGTAAGAATGGAAAGAAGTTGCAGTCATTTCAAATGAAAGCTAGGTAAGACAATAGAAAAATTCTTCTCTAGAAAGATTATAAAATATCTAGACAACTGAAGTGTCACATAAATTCAATATGTAAGCCTTCATCTTAGCAAGAATTATAAGAGAAATCTATTTTAAGATCATTAGTCTGAAATCTGAATGTTACTGCTGCTGGTGTTTTTATCAATTAGTAACTTATGACATATGGTGGTAGCATCATTAGAGATAATAATAGTTAAGGCTCTTATACAACACTTGCAGTTCTGCAGTGCTAACCTCTGACTCAAGTGGGCCAAGAAAATGCACCTAACAGAGTTGAGCAATCTGCCTAGGAAAATAAAGCCCAGTGATGTGTAGGGTTATGGGCCTTTGTCTTAATCTGGCAGCAATATTTGCCATTACTGATGTGCCAGTTTCCAGAGCTGCTTTTAAAATAAAATTTTAGAAAAACATTGATGGTTGGTGCAGCAAAATTTCAAGCTGTTAAAATAAAAGCAAGTTTTGAAAGACTTCTCCAATATTTTTCAGTGGGATGTGGAGTTTTGTCTTATTAGTTGCAAGGCTTTTGGGGAAAAGTAATGTATTAGGAGGAAGAGTAGAACACTAGTAACAAGAGGGAGAACTGAATATGCCTGACTATAGACCTAAGTACTTTCCAGGAATTCTTATTAAATATAAACTATTTCTGGAGTTAAAGACATAACTCACTAAAGTCAGCAGTTTAAAATGGAGAAGTCTCTCTAAACTTGAGGCGATAAAAGCAGCAATATCAGTAGAGTACATTAAGTGACTTGTTGTAAAAAGACCTTTCTCAGATGGTCCCTACTTGCCCATCCTTCAGTCCTTGTCTCAGAGCAAGTATAACTGAGAGGTTATTTTTCAAGGGATAATACATCCTGGTGCTTAGCCAATTTCACTGACACATTGAGAATACTTACACGTCATCTTATCTCTTCTGCACTTTAATTAGCAAACATAAACTTCAGCAGTCCATAGTAGTAGCCTGTAACACCTATGTTACTTCTTAGTCTCTCTGACTCTTTTAATTAAGTGTTTTCCCCTAGCAAGTACACAAATAACCTGCATATAATATTCTACGAAGATGTTTTTTCTAAGTAGTGCCTAGAAATAGCAGTAACAACTCCAGCTATTATGGCTTACCGTATGGTGATTTCAAAATGAATTTTTGGGATATTGGACACATGTAAACATGGAAACATGAAACTAAGAGCAAGGTTTTTAAAATTTGTTAATGTACTTGGTTTGCTTGTAAACAAAAGGGATTTTTGAGAAAGTAGGTATACATAAACTTCAGAAAAGGAATCAGTAATTTTTTGAAGTCAGGTAGTCTTATAAACTTTTCTCCTCTTTCCTTTTACTTAGCAATAATCTCCAGAAATGGTTCATAACTAGGCATTATAAAATTCAAACATTGAACAGACTTAAATTTCTATTTAAATTTTTCTTTTTTCCTTACAAGCAAATGTGACCTCTTACAAGATTTACTTCATTTTAAGGGCCTTGCCCAAGACCCATTTTTGCTAATGTGAATTTTTCCATTGAGTTCTGTCAAAGTTCAGATGGTTTTGCACATTTAATTAATATGAGAATTTACTTATATTTTTTGATAACTTAGTCATGCTGAGGACATAATTGTATACTACGGATATGATTTTCAGTACATTATTTATTGTCATAATATAAGTGGTGTTGCCCTAAGACTGAAAAACATCATCTTCAATGGCTGAATGAAAGTGCAGGCTGCACAACATTTCTGAATCTCTGTATATACTACCCACTATTTCACAAAGATTAACAAAGTTTAAAACTTTGGGGCCAAAGTACTTACTATGACTCTGTCTAATTTAAAAGGCTTTGACCCAATCTGATAAAAAAAAAAAAAACCCAACAACTGAATGCACACACAGATAGTTCATAGGAATAATTTACGTGAAGCTGACAAAACAGTTTTTGCTAGTGAAATTTACACGTATGCTAAATGTCTCTGAAATGTGGGGAGATTTACTTTTTAAATAATTCATTAAAAAATTATTTGTAAGACTTCTCCCCCCACCCTCCCCCCCCCACAAAAAAAAGGGGTTAATTTAAGGGTTTTTGCATAACTAGACAACACAGCAAAAACTGTTCATGTGACACCTGTGGAAAAAACTAGTTCCTAGAGCTTGTCTTCCTAAATGGATTGTTACTGCAGCCATTTTCTTCAAGGGTCTGATAACTGCTGATTCAAAAATCTTAATTATAAAAAATGTTAATTTTTTTTTATTGCAATTTGAAAAGATTTGAAGTAGATTGGCAGTTTACAAACTTGAAGAGACAGTTTTTGTAACACTTTCAGCACCACCATGAATAAGATGCAGGTTGTGCTCCCATTAGCTATCTCCATGGAAGTGCCTGTGTCATTTATGTGGGAGGAATTCAGTTCTGCACGATGTCATTGAGAAAACGAAATTTATTTTAATAAAGCTCTGTCTTAAATTTTAACAGGCAAGAGCTCTTATTTTCTGTCATGTTAAGTTGTTTTCTAAAGGAAATACCTGGTCCTGTCTCCAGTTCTTACGAACTCTTTTTTTCCTTCCTCAATGACATATTATTCAATAAATTACAATGAAATTCTAATAGCAGAACTTCAAACAGAAGGACAGAGAGATTTAATTCTGTTCTAAAAATTTATCCATCATTTACTGAAGGTTTTGAGCCTAGTCCTCTCCTCTGATTCATAAATTATTTAAGAACACAAAATCTATCATCAGCACAACAAGTTAATCTTATGATAAACTGAGAAATATTATAACATGAATGTTATGTCATGTCCTATCTTATCTTTAAATACTTTTGTGTCTCCAAATTCAAGGAAATATGGATATATCAATTTTCAACTTAGCACTCATTTGACTTATTATAATTTTAGATCTCTTCAGATAGCTTTTATGTAATTACAACAGAACTTACAAGCTTTTCACATTAAGCTTTCAGCTGAACATGAACAGGATGCACCACTCATTTCCAAAGCGGTTTGACCTCATGGCAATCATAGAATCCTTGAATCATTTAAGTTGGAAAAAATCTCCATGATCATGGAGTCCAACTGTTAACCCAGCACTGCCGTGTTCACCATTGAACCATATCCCCAAGTGCCACATCCATGCCTTTTGAATGTTCCCAGGGATGAATCCCTCACTTCCCTGAGCAGCATATTCCATTCCAATGTCTAATAAGTGCAAATTCCAATGCCTGAAATTCCAACATTTGTGACACAGGCGTTTCTGATGGGTCCCTTCTCTTGTTACTTCAGCTTCAGGGATGACAGAGTAACTCTGAGTTTCTCTGACTTCCTGCTGTATTTCTGGTGTGAATGGTGTTGGGTGCATAAATTTTGCCCTGCTCTCTGTAGTAGGCACTGCCAAACCTGAACTGGGTCAGAGTTGCATCCTCCCATGGCTGTAGGGTATTCTGAGCGGAGTTGCCTTTGGGGCTCAGTTGCTTTGTTTCTAACCAGCTCCTAAAGTAGGACACAGGACCATTATGTGCCTAAGGATTAGCTTGTTATGTGCCTTCATCATCTTAAGGGCTACATTTTATAGCATGAACTTAAATCCCCAGTGTTAAGCAATAATTTAAATCAGAATACAATATACCTTACCTTAAAGAATTCTTTTTTTTTTAATAGTCTTGATTATTTTTCTTAGCAGCAATACTTAAAAAAAAATAAAAAAAAGGCATTTTAAAATACAATATATTGTAGCCCTGTACTGTGTTGGAACTGGGTACACCACTACTTTCAAAGACCACAAACCAATAACGTGTTATAGTTGGAAAAAATGTTTTCACCTGAAGAATTTATTCTATCATCACATGCCACTTAAATTCAAGCTAAAAGTACATAACCTGAAGCATTTATGTGCCACCACACGTATACACATGTGTGCACACACACATGCATATACATACACTGGATACATGTATTATTTTAATCAGACGGAAAATATCAACACTAACTCCACCAGAAATGCAAAGTTTTACGTGTTGCAATTAGCTCAGGGATTAAGACCAGTACTTAAATCCTGTTGGAGAACACTGCTATTTTCCCAGAACACTGTGCTTACTGCTTTTTCGGTGCTCTAGATACATATAAAATATACTGTGTTGGCATTTCCAGTCTTTCATTTAGTTAAAAATATAATAATTTTGTATGTATAACTAGGGCAAAAGCACTTGACCTATACTACTTTGGGTGGAATTTCAGAAGACCTTTCTAATATTATATAGTTACTTTAACAAGGTAAAATCTATTCTTAAAAGATTTATTTAGAGCAGAGTTGGCAGTATATTTTAATCAATTGCGCCTAGCCACGTTCTTGCAGAATATTAACATGTATCATTCTGCAGCTGAATCAAAGTCATTCTCAGAGAAACCTATTTCATCTTTTTGAAACACTTGAATAACGCAAATCATTATGCTAAGTACATACAGATTCAGCCTGTTGCTGAATATAGGGCTGAATATAGAGAGGATCAAACACTTTACCTGTCTCAAAAATAGGCCAGGTATTTCAGTTTTGATAACTGTATATTATCATAGTTCCCTTTCATTCGTTGATGTGTTTTCCTGTGGTGCGCATTATGGAGAGAAAATCGAGATTAATGAAAATAGCTCAGATAGTCACAAAAGGTGAAATAGCAAGGAAAGAGATGCTGAGTAGTATTTTCATAAGCAGCAATGGGTATATAAATTTAAAGGAAATAGTACAGCTCAGAATTAAATTGAATCAGAAATATGTTGAATAAATACATTAATTTATAATGTTTAGTAAAGAACTTCACTGTATAGGTATTTTTACAAAACTTTACACAGAATAGTGTGCTTAGCGCATGGTTTTCTTTCCAAAGAGAAAGACAACAGAACCAAAATCACACAACATTTTGAAGGCACTTGAGCCGCATTAAACAAAGCATTAGTTTCTAAAATTTCCCATTTATAAACATTTGTATATGTGTGTGTATGTGAAAAGACACAATATTGTGAATCCCTTCCTTGGAAATTAAGCAGCAGTAACTCCAGCCAATGAAATGGTAAAAATGATGAACTTTTTTATTGTACTATACCTTTGAGTCTCATAACATTATAAAAATTCCTAATTTTGATTCACTAAAATGGCTTTCTGATGTTTAAAAATTCATGGGATTGATTTTGAAAAACTTTGAGTGGATGCAATTTTCATTAGGTTAATTGATTTTTCTTTTAGTTGCCTTTATGTTTTTTTCCTAATCATAAGACAACTAGGCTCAGGATATATGATTAACGTTTAATTTATATGATAAACCTGTGTTTGTATTTTTTAAACCCTGGGGTGTTAGGTAATGATTCTTTAATAGTTTTCCTGTCTCTAGTTATTAATTAAATTTGTTCTTGGGTGTATGTCATTTTAACCATACAAAATATAACAAAATCTAAGTTTCAATGTCATAGGCAGCCTTTTCCAATTCCATTCGTACCTGGTGACTGGATTCCAGGATCCTGTTCATAAAGCTCCTTGTTGTTTGCCTCTTATATATCATGGTATACAGATCTAGTTAGATGGTTCATGTCAAAAATTACACTTGTACTATACAAAGAGCATAAATTATCTTCACTTGCAAATATCTATCTTTTTCCATTAGCTTGTATAAAACTTCATTAATTTAAATCTACCCTAAATGTTTGTCTCCTCTGGTAATAATAATGACTTTATTAGGAGAAAATATAAAATAGAAACATGTGAGATTATAGTTATCTACACTTACTGATATCAGTCTCTACTTCCTTAAAGAGGGAGAAGAGTTTGGTGGAATATAACTGTTACAGTAACCCTAGCAGGACACCAGTAGTCTGAAGAATTCAAGGTTTTTTGGGTTTCACTTTAAGACTATAGATAAAAAAGTGGGGGAAAAAAAAAATCTCATTCTTTTTTTTTTTTTGGGTTTTTCTGGTTTTTGTTGTTGTTTGGGTTGGGAGTTTTGTGGTGTTTTTGTTTGGTTGGTTGGTCTGTTGTTGTTGTTTTTTGGGGTTGTTTTTTTTGTTTGTTTGGTTTGGTTTTTGTTTTTTTTTTATATGCAACCTGAATAAGATGGCTATATGACCAAAAAAGAGTGAGGCCATCATCTTGTGGGTTGGATACCAATATGTCTTGTACAGTAAGGAACAGTGAAAAAGAATGTGTAGCTTATTTTGTGCTTCAGTTAGAAACTGTATGCTGTAGAGGGCTTTATTCTCAGGCTTTTAGCCTTTCTTGCTTTGATATATCTCATTACATTGCAAAATTCTCCATGCTAGTCTATTTCCCCACACTTTGTCTTGTCACTCCCTTCCTTCTCATATTCCCAGCCAGGAGGAGGAAAGCTTTATTTGGGCAAGTCTGCATAGGGGAGAGTGTTCTGTCAGCAGCTTGGAAAGATATACACACCTGTGTATAGGTAGTATAGGGAGATATATAGATATAGATAAATGTGTACGTTTAAATATTTATTTATTTTTAAATTTATTTTAATATTTGTCATTTCTGCAGCAGTTGCCTCATGGATACACAGAGGGTAGAAGGATACGAGTGAAAGTCAGAAAGAAGAACTTGCAATAGTTGTGATTCGTGTTTTAAGGAGTTGACCAGGACCTAGAGTAACTTAGAATGCTACTGAGCCATAAACTTCTTCATTATTTTGATTTTAGGGATCAACTGACTAATTGTGGCCTTGTAGCTGCTTGTAAGATCCATTATAAGAACAAGATATTAAAAGTTTTCTTATTAGCTGTAAATTGATGGCTTTTGAAAAAATAGAACAGTATTTTCAGTGAACAGAATACTTTGGGAAAGCTGTTTCAACTGAAGTTCAGCGGACCTAACTGTTACATAGTTATGAGCTTATCTCAGGATGTAAAAAGCTCACAGAATGGGTCACATGGAGAACTTTGTAATCAATCAGTCTTTCTTGCTGGAATTCAGTTTGTAAGACCTGGCAGTCACAAAGGCCTAAGGGGGTTTTTAAGTTACATAAGAGAGTAATTCTCATAGATCCATGCTTTAAATCAAGGATCTTCTATAGGTACTGAGTTTTACAGTTGAAGGAGTATCTCCTAATAAGCTTCCTAAGGCTTGTAAATGATTTTTTGTATGCATTTCTTCCTGCCACATCAGATGTGAGGCATGTTTCAGTGCTGTGCAGCTCTTCGTATATGAATGGAAAAGAATTATGGGAAGAAATATGAAGAAATATTGGAAAATATTATGATACTATTGAAATTGATAGGAAGTATCCCACTGATTCAGAAGGTAAAGATTTTTATTTCTTTAGTCTATACTGGAAAAAAAAAAAAAAGGCCAGTGAAACAAATTCTTTGACATTTTCATCTTTGGAACTCCAGGCACTATATTAACACTCCTTTTTTGATAAGTTTCTTACTCTCTTTTAAAATAAGTCTCTTAAGGTCAAGCGGTGCCCTTTTAGAGTCAGGCATCTGCCTAAAAGAACACAAAATTCATGGCTGCATCACTGGTAAAACAAAAAGTAGCTGGGATTTTGGTCTTAAGACAAATGCCTTTTATCTTCAGTGTGCACATCTGTCAGCCTCTGTGCTCAGGTGAACAAGGGTTCAATTATTTCCTATGATACTGTAAAGAACCCAAATCACAACTGTAATTTCTAGCCACTTGCTGGCTTATTGTTTCTTCTAATGTTGGTTTTACAGTTTTCAACAACTGTTCTCTCATCTTTCTCCTGAAAGTGAAATCTTACTCTGCAAATGTTATTTGCATCCCCAGTTTTCCTCTCCAGAAAAGCAGATAGGATCTAACTGCAAACAGTGACTTGTCATCGATTGTCTCTGAGCTTGCTTATGGCTGCAAGTGCAGAGTGTGCTATCCTCATAACTTGCCAGTGTTCTTGCTGGAGGCATAGAAAGCTCTGCAATATATTTAGGAAACCAGTGTGAGGACAGCTACTTTCAATCAATCAAAAATAAAACCTACGAGAAGAGGAATAGGAAGTAAAAATAAAAACAAAACAAAAAACTAGTGCTGAAGCACTCGTTAAGTGATTCTGAAGCTAGCAAAACTGATGGCATATAATAGCCATGAAAATGTTCCTTCTTCCCAATGAAATGTCACGGATTAGATTTTAATAAATGTTGGTATTTACTAGGAAAAAAATCTGACTAACATTATAAAATTCTTACTACATGGATGGCCTCATTTGATAAAGTGTGGTTGAAAATTCACTGTGTTTGAAAACAGAAAGCAAGCTCTGAAGCCAGTTGGCATGCAAAGATAGCCAATGTACATCTTTTGAAGACAAGAGGCAAAGATGGTATTTACTTAAAATAGCAGGATTTTTTTAAAAACTATCAAACTTAGGAGTTTATTTGTATAATGTTTAATACAATAATAAATATCATTTAGTATTCAATATTAAAACTATATAAATTATTTAAACTTTAAAATTAAGAAGTCCCTGATATTGATTTACAGCATTCAGTAGAGATTGAATCGACACTACTGGCAGTTCTAGATACAACCTGTTTAACTCACAATTTGAAACATGATATAAAAGACTGGAAAGACCAATAAATGAACAAACACAAGATGGCAAAAATAAGAAAGGATATACAAGTCTTCTTCACACAACCATAACACTATAATTCTGATTATAATACTCATATTTTAGCTGAGAAACATAATGTATTCTGCAGAAAAATGAATGGGAACTTTTGTATTTCTTGTCTGTCCAGCATTTCATCCTAACTCCTCCACACCCACTGAACAGTATTTTCTCCAAAAATGATGGCTACTAACCACCATGTAGGAAACTTCTAAATGTCCACGTCACTAAGGTTGATTGAACAGACTAAGGAGTACTTTTTAAAAAATTAGGGTACACTTGGCATTTAAAAGGAACAAAATTATTACAATGGATAAAAAATATTCTTTAAAGATTTTTATAGTCAATGGACTGAAAAACAGATGGGATTTCTTTTTATGGTGATCCAAGATATAACTAAGCAGCAGGATCAATGAAGTATAGATTTTCTAAATACTTGAACTCTTTCTTTTAAGCCTAATATGTTAGATTCTAGTTTTCAATAATAAATAATGCATAAAACACAAAATATCTAATTTTTTAACACAAATTAGGTATAAGCTATTATGGAAGACATGTATTAGGCAAACTTCCAAACAGTAGGAATGTTCACAGCATCTTCTGAAAACACTATTTCCATGACTAGAAAGGTTTTCTATTTCACAATTTGTCGTATCTAAAGCTTTCAATCTGCCAAATCCCAAACATCATGCATATAGATGAACAAGCAGAATGCATTAATGAGGCAGATCACCCTGAAAATGATATAATTGGTAACACCTGTAAGCTCAAATTTTCAGAGATGATGAATTTAAGAGTTACTGCATAAGTCATGCATAATTTATTTGATTCCTTAGTGAATAATAACATCTAAGAAGATAAAATGCACATACAGATTTACATTAGAAGAATTACCAAATCACAAATCACCGGTTTGCATCACAAAATCAGTGGTTTCCCAGTGAATCACCATTTTGCCAATACACAGTGGTGAAAAACAGTTCTGGATCTTCTGAAATGACAGCTGATAAGACAAAACTTTATATATATANTGTATGTATATATATGTATATGTATATGTATATGTATATGTATATGTACGTATATGTATATGTATATGTATATATGGGTTGAAATCTTCTAAAACATTAAATATGCAGCAACTGTAATATTTAACCATTATATTTTTCTGTGGATCAATAAAAGACAAAATAATTTTTAGAAACCCTAGAAATAAAGTTTAGTAAAATCATTATTAAACTTGAATGCAGAGGTAGAATATCATTGTCACTACTGGAATTTGTTTCATGATGGCAGCCCTGCGATCAAGAGAGTGGGATTTCGGGCCTTGCTCTATTTTAAATCCTCAGAGATTTGCAGGAAATCAGAGCAAATAAATTAACATCTCTTGCTTTGAATTACTTACCTATAGGTATAGATAGAAGGTTTCTACCCTGAAGGGTTTTACAGCACAAGTCATTCATGTGAAGCATTGTGGTAGGAGAAGAAGGAATGAGAAAGTACTTTGTGTAGAAGCACTTTCATAAAGGGATTATACTGTTATCAGCTTGAAAGTGGTCTTTGTTTCTAAGGTAATTTCATTTGGTATTCTAATCCTTTCAGGTGATGATGTTTGCTTTGCCTTATTGAACCTAGAATAGGATTTTTGCATGCTTTCTTGATTTTTCTAGCCATTAAAGCAGTCTGTGCCAGTGCCTTGGCATAAAACTAGTGTTATCCTGCCATACTGTTCCTTGCATATTCCTGTGAAGCTCAGCAGATGCCTTCTGTAGTTTGCTTAAAGTGTGGCTGCAGTTGAAAAAGTGTCACCATGTAGAAGAGCAGTTTGAGAACAAGTTTCCATAAACAAAGGGTGTAAAGTTGGTAAAACTATCTTCTTGGCTTATTCACACTGATTCCAGGCAAAACAGGCTGATAAACTAGATATCCAGAAACGGTAATTTTTATTTATGCTACTGATGTGAAAGGTATGCAATAATTCAGGGGGAGAGTGGATTTTTTATCTCTTGCATAGATTATCTGAAACTATGAATTCATTTATGACAGTTACTTAATTGAAATTTTCTAAAGTTATATCTCACCCGTTTTGTTCATTTGTTTAATAAAATGGACTGGAGATGCAGAAGCCAAACCTTGAAATACACTTCAACTATCACTTAGAACATTACCAATGAAGGTGAGCTATGACCACCAAGTAATCTGTAATGGTGTTATGTACAGCAAAAGCAATATGAAAAAAAACTTCAGTAAACTGTGAAAGCTAACAGTCAGAAAGATTGTTTACCTTTCATGGGGAAAGACTTCTATTTTGAGAAAACGCAGCTAAGAAAAGTTTTGAAACTTTCTTTAGCATGAGTTACTTTGAAAGGAAAACTGCCAGATAAACCCAGATGGTTGTAGGAAAAAAATATTTTCTCTTTTTTTTTTATGCTGTGGTTTCTGAGACGAAGAAGAGCTATGAATGGAGGGTGGATGACACCATTTCTCTGCTTTTGTTCACACAAACTTGTTCTGGTTTTTCTCTGAAGACTTGTTATGTAGTTTAGCAGAGTTTTGAACACGGGCTTTTTTGGTAACTTGTGGCATTTAGCTTTTACAGCACAGCTACTTGGTGAGTTGTGCCTGCCCCTCTGCCCAGAGCCAGACAGGGCAGGAGTCTCCAAGAGTTCAACCCAGTACATGAGAGACTTTACATGTCACAAACTGGACAGGAAGGAGTACAAAATAGCAGTAAGCAGACCATTCTCTGAACTGGCCTATAAAGGGTACATTAGTGAGTATGTCCTAGTAGAATGCAAGGTAGATTCACAAATGCATCTCTTTGTCAGCCTATGACATGAGACAGAGATTGCCAAGACAGGCTGGATAATTTGAATGACTGCATTTTTATTTAAAAGTAGTAAGGTGGTGTGGGTTGGAGAAGAGGTGAGTGTGTCAAATTAGAATTCAGAATTACCAGAAGTTAGTGAGAGTTTATTTTTCCTCTCCTTTTCCCGAAACATCATTCAAGGATGATATCATTCATCCTCTGTACTCTTCATGTTATTTGGACCATTTTCTGCATTGGGTTTTGTTGCTGCTAAGAATCATGGGTGAATCATGAAGGGTGGAGCTGGCAACTCCTTCAGAAAAGTAGACTAAATAAACTTGAAAAGCAGTCCTTCCACAGCTGCCCAATTTATTTCCACTTCATAGAATTACATTTAGTTCTCCATTTCAAAGACTTCGAAGCACAGACCAGATTCTTAAATGAAACTTCTTAACATCAGCACTGATGTTCATTTTCCTTGACCTGCAACAACACAGATGAAGCGTCTGCTGTAAACAAATGAGGGGGTTTTTTGGATCTTTCTCTTTCAACAGGTGATTTGTCTACATTGGCATATAAAGGAATGGGACTTGAAGATTTTGACAGGCATGGGGACAGACCATTATGTAGTTATTCCTCAGTCAAGATGAATTCAACTGCATTTTCTGCACTGGAGTCCTGAGAAGAGTACCCCTCTTTGTCTTTGCTCCTACCACTGCCAGATAATTTCTACTATCTAAGCAGAGGAAGCAGAGGCACATTTCAGTTTTATGTATGTTATGATAATTCTGCCCAAATGTCTCAAAAGTAGGGGGTAAAAGTTCACTTAAAATAAATACGTTAATCCATTGATAGCTCTAGTAAGATTTATCACAAAAGATCACCTTGATGTTAGAAAGGACTGTTTTGTCAAATTATTCTGATATGTATCTGGTCCTGCATAATTTCAGTCTTTCTGTGTTCAAAATATTTGTCTCTGAACAGCATTATTTACAATGGCTGTTATTTGACTTTTTCTTATCTATATCTGTAGTCCTGGTTAACAGATGTATAGAGAGGTTCCTTATCCTTTCAGGATTCCAAGAAATATATACAAGAGTGGGAAATAGGACCTGAAAAAAAATAAGTGACTTGCTTTCTGAAAGTCTTTGATGTGAAAATTTAAATTACATGTCCCAAATCTGAGATGTGTTCTGTAGAAACCCATCCTCTTTCTCTATAACTAAGCATATTTCTGCATGTACTTCATCATCAAAATACACTAATCAGCAACCAGTTTGCATACATTGGTACTTTAAATGTATATAAAAGTGTTAACTACTTTGCTTTACTACAGTTGAGTCAGACTCAGATAAGTATTTCAAAACTCAAAAATTCTTCTCCAGTTTGTCTTTGTAGTACACAGTACTATATATCTACACATTCACTAAGTGTTGTTTAGGAAAATGGCTGTTTCTGAGAGACTTTTATCACAAGTGTACTGCTCTCCAAAAGTAAGATTTATACTCTCATTATTGAGGTAGAAATGCACTTTTATTCAAAGTTTATAAAAGAATGTTATTTTTCCATTGTGTAAAAAACCAGAAAATTGCTGCAAATACCATCTGAAGTATATGATCTGATCCTACACACACACAAAAAAATTCTAATTACTTATTCCCGTCAGTTTAAAGTAATCGGACTGTCTGTTGCTTATCAGTAACACAGAAGAATGAACTCATTATTTACCAGCAACGCAGAAGAACTTGGTTGAAGTCACCAATTTCCCTGAATTTGTGGCAGGTAAGGCTATTGCTGGCTTTTTTAGTTCAGAGCCCCTCTCTCTGTCTCCTATTCACTTTTGTGGATAAGTGTGTACAATGAACTAAATTCAAAACAAATCAGCAAGCAGCTTAGAAGGCAGATTCTATTTGATGACAGTGCTGGCTTTTCACTGATATCCCAGACAAATCAACTACGCATTTTAGTAGTATCTGTCTTATAAAGAGGATTTGCTGAAACAGGAAAATACAAAACCTTGATCCTCACAGTGAAATGACATTAATAAGTGATTTTTTTTTTATTTTTTTTTTTTTTTT
>VZRN01002817.1:274883-296753 GCA_013397935.1 Dasyornis broadbenti
TTTTTTGTCTGGTCTTAAAGAGTAAAAAATTTTTGTTAGGTAAGCATCATCATAACATGTCCTGCATTTCTGTGCATTTTCTTGACTTTTGTATTTTATTCTAATTGAATTGCAGCTTCTTATAGCTATTTTAAGGATCAATACTCCTTCACAGGGGCAGGATGAATAAGAATCAATATGAACACTTCAGCTCCTTCACCAGGAATTGCTTCAAACAGCAGCTCTTTCTCTGCAGTAATCTGTGTGATTCTGTTAGCAGCATCAGTCACTGACAACAAGACACCTGAACTGTGTTTCTTTCGCTGTTCATTGGGATCTTTCATTGTTACAGAGACCAATATTCTTTCTTAGAAGGTTAGAAAAGATTCATAATAGCTTTTGTACCATTATATTTTAAACTCTAGACTTCATTAACACACTCTTCAGCTTGTTCACTTTCAGACTCCTTGCTGCTTATGAATTATTCAGGGTAGATTTCACTTGAGGTAAATAGTTTGATTTGAAGGTTTTTGTATCTGGATTTAGATGCAACGAGAAGAGTTAAATGCTCAGAATTTTAAGTGAGGAGAATTGCAGAGGCTCAGCTATTAAGATGGAAGACATTTGCTGTTAGTGCTCTGGGGCTGCCATTGAGATCTCAGCACGGTGCTATTTGTCATTCTGAAGTAGGTAGGCATTATGATGCCTGGAGTATAAATCAGCCTTTACATGGTGTCGAGTCCTGAAGCACTTTGAACACTCTAATCCACTTCTGAGTTAACAGAACATTTTTGGTTTTACAAACTTTAAAGTTTCCTTTTTTAGTCAACCCTGTCATCTTGTTATTAATCATCATTATTTTCTAGAATTTTATGTACCTCCTCAAATACGATTCTTAATGTCTTGTTTCAAAGGTGTGGTGATGTCACTGAGATAAGCTTTAGTTTTAACTGTCTAGTAGAGATGAAGTTTCAGCAAAATTAATATTATTAATTCTGCTCATGTAAAGAGGAATACTTCTTTGTCCTAGTAGCATGCTGGGCAGGTCGGCATTATTTGGATGTTGCATCAAAGAACAATGTTGGTACTTTGTCTCCTTCACTCACTTCTGTGCAGTATCATATCAGTGTTACCTCATGGACAAAGCTGAAATGAAAGAGTAGACGTTACCCTGTGGCTGTTTTCACTGTATGTCTGCAGTCCAGAAGTCAATATTAGCTCAACACAGCAAAGCAAACTCTTTTAAATGCTGATTATCGTACATACAAAGGGTCAGTTCAGAAACTGTATGTACTTTAGGTTGTCAGTTCATTGAATCTCAGTTTCTGTTCTTCCACTGGCTGAGTAAACATTTTAACCATCAGCGACCATTTTGCTGATTGAATATTGCTATATATAGCATTATATAGACTCCAGTCAGAGAGTACAATTGTGCAGTCAGTTGAATTTACAGTGCTTTTACAGGTGGAGTTGTTAGCATTAATGAAGTCCATTAAAATCACGTTCTTTTCCTGCCAGGCAGCACAGTCTGCATGTGCTGGCTGATGCTTCACTTGCTGAGAGGCAGGAATGGAGTCAGAGTTATGAAACATGCAGTTACTCCCTGTGAACTGGCAGTAACCCCAGCTCAGCTCCATGTGCTGCTGCTGTGCTAGGCACAAAACTCCCCTCTGGTGCCGTGGTGCTAGGAGATCTCTGCCATGCAAGACAGCTGGAGGGAAGGGAAAAGATTCTCTCAGATCGAGGTGTTACAACTAACTTTGGAGAAATGCAAGCCATACTTTTGATTCTTTAGTCTGTGGAACAGAGAATCCTTAAAAGGCAGGACATAATTAGGGACAATGTTGTCAGATTAATTTATTCGTCTATTTATTTAACACTGCTTCTTAACTTTCATATAGTGGAACTTAAATATTCCAGATCTAATTAATCTAAATTAGCTTAGCCCAAAAGTTCAGTCACTGTGATCTCTGCTAAAATGCTTGTTTTCTTATACAGACAGCCAAAGTTGTTATTTTCATTAAAATGTTCATGCTCAGTAAGGAAATATAACAATTCAGTGGCAGAGTGATTCCTTGTGCTAGCAGTAGCACATTGAAGTTATATGACCTCTCATTAATCTGTACTTTGATAAGGTCCTGGAGTGGTAGGATTAGTGACATTCTACTTTAAATTATTCAAATCCTTGCCTGTGCACAGACTAGCTCTGGAGAAACACACAAGTGATACTGAATCTTTTACTGCCTTGGAGAATAACTACAGTGGTCCAGAGACAGAAATTTGCTCATTTGTATTGTGGATCAGGTGAATTGCCTGAAAACAGGCAGCTTTGCTTTTCTCTTATTATTTTTTCTGCATGTGATTTTACTTCTAAAAGTATTCTACTTATGCAAAAGCTGTTTTTCCTATTGCTCCATCTTTTTCATTTTATCTTTTGGGCTCCATACCACACACTGAGAGCTATGTACCTAGGCTAGCTTGGTGACATTAATTTCACTTGGTCCACAAGGCTTTCCTGGCTGCTTATGTTTCCCTTGTGCCACATCAGCCTCATCAAATCCTACTTTTCCTCTTGGCTCCTTTCTGTCAGCCTGCGTTCTTCTGAGCGTTGTCTCTTCAGCCATATCTCATCCCATGCAGTGCTTTCAATTCTTGTTACCAACATTACCTCCCCTGTGAGGATTATAAACCCTGCTCCTAGTGCAGCAAAACTATGTGGATTTCATGGCCAGGACAACCTTTCTCTATGGAAAAGAAAAATGAGCATGCCACTCTCACATTTTAAGATCTATTCCAGAAATTCATGGACCTGAATGCAAGAGGGACTATTAATGTTTCTGGTACAGCCCTATATAACAACTCACAGAATTACTTCCTCAGTCATCCCTCTACACAGCTGAGTAAGCTCTGATTAAAAGGTATCCTAGATCAATTTACGGGAAACAATACATCTAGCAATGGAGAGTTTTCCACACCCTTTAACCATCATTGATTAAATGTTTATCAAGTGTTCAGCTGGGAGTCCAACTCATGACTTGCACAGCTTTTCCTTAGACATAAGAAAAATTGTATTTTCTAGTTTCACACAGCACTTTTCTATGTACTACTGTATGCCATATTTATATCACTTGGATTTTTTTCAGGTCAAAAGCAAGTTCTTACACATGGCAAGCCAAAGCTAATCTATGAATTTTTTTCCATTTTTAAGTGTAAAAACTGGATGCAGTACAGACTGTTGTCTCAGTGTTGTACACAGAGTTATCCTGCCTGGAAATTTCTTTTTTCTGTATTGAGGAATTGCATTAGCCATTGTTGCCATAGCTTTCTGTTGACAGCAAGGGTTCAAAAGAGGAAAACTCAAATAAAGCCAACTGGAAAGATCATCAGAAAGTGAACTTCCTGTAGTGGAATGCAGGGTTGACAACATCAGTTGATAGACCTCCCAAGTTAAGGGGTGTCTTTTTCCTCAGCACAGCACCATGCCCAAGCTCTACGGATAATTTCTACTGACAGAAATCATCCTTAAATTTGGCAGTGGATGGTCCTAAGGCTGTTGTGCTATTCTGGTTGTGAGTATCACTGTACAGGTAAGGATGGCTCCCCAGAGACTCTGCCTCACCTATCCTCACTGGGCTGCTCTGCACCATCCTTTGGCACACATCATGGGGTAATCCTGGGCCGAGCTGCGCTTTGGCATATGGCATGTGTGCTGCCTATGCTGCTTCTCAGCAGTCTGCAAAGCACTGCTACCACTTTTTCCAGTCCATAGCAGAGTGACACTAATGAAGAGGTTCACAAACCTTTTCTCTATTGTTCTCCTTCCTACAACTTTTAGACTGTTACCTGTTACTTTTTATTCTTGATGGTGTATGGTTACTAGAAATAGGGATCAAAAATTTTAATTTTGTTGTCATATAACAGTTTTTAGAGTTAACCACTTATGTATGTAGAAGTTGCTGGTAGACTTTATATACCAATGTCTTTGGAATCCTCAGTGTTCTGTAGTCTACAACAATATTGCTGTTTACTAAGCTCATACTTCTCAAATTATATTAGCCTGTTTTAACAACATAAAAACAGATTTCAGGAGCTTTGCTTAAAATCTTTTACGGCAGTTTGCCGTTGAAACTGCTGCAAAAGTGTAATGGTTTTTCATTTTGATTTGCTGACAAGAAACAAGTTGACTGCCCTTTCTTTGAAAAAACTTAAAGGCTGAAAAGAAAATTATTTTGCTGACACATTAAATGCTTTTTGCAACTGAACTGATTTTCTTTGGTAATAAAAGTTGATTGGTATAATGAAAAAATGTTTTATGTAAGCATTACACCAGTGCAGCCCTCCAGCCTTCTCTGGGACACTCAGGCCACACTCACTTGAATCAACAGGCTTATTCACATGATACAAGCTCAGAGCAGATAATGTCAGCCTCAAATTATTCCTCTTTGATTATATACAGAGATTAGGGAACAGCACATTAATATGCTTTCTGAAAGGCATGTATGTAGACTTGCATTTAAAAATGCATATAATCACATATAAACAGACATTTGTATTTAATTTGTACCTTTTATGTCCATCAGTCTAGTTTCTATTTGAATGGAAGCCTGTGGCTGCTTTCTCACTGTTCAGTGGTAGTTAATGGATAGTAGTTTCTGAACAAGTTTTCTGAGACACAAAAGAATTTGCTGTTAACACTTCCCAGAGTAAGGCAGAAGAGGAGTTTGCCATTGCACAAATTATTGCTGTTTTCTTATGGAAACTCAAGAAATCACTGATGCTTTATATTGCCAGCTCCACACCATCTAATATAAACTTAAGCTAAAGATAGATGCTTTGATAACTGCCTGTTCACTAATGGCTTCTACTGAAGCAGTTTAATATCGCTATTCATTCATTTATGTAGACACTCCTCTTTTCTTTTCTACAACCTTCTTTATCTTCTGTTACTGAAGCATTTAAATCTAAGAACTTGTACTCCAATATGCTGTAATTGAGTTTAAATGTTAATTTTCCCATTTTCCTGAAGTATATGGTTAACAGGATTTCATATCTTAGTAATAATGATATTTTTTTTCCTCTGGAAAATAAAAAAATCTCATTGTGTTTCTGTTTCAAATAACCTTCTTTGTTTACATAATAACATCCCCCTCATTTTCTTTACTGATCTGATGAAATTTGTCAAAAATTCCCACATAGATCTAGAGTTCCCCTTGCCTGATGCTATAGAATAGAGGTACCTGATACTGGTCTCAGTTCCTTTCTCTGCTTGAAATTTACCTTAGATTATTTGATTCTTCTTTTTTGTTTTCTTAGTTTATTATCAAAATAAGTTCTGCTGTGTTTGACACCTTAGAAACATCAAAATAGAAGGATTTCTGGGCTAGCCAAGTCTAGCTCTTTACCACTGTTATAACTCTCTCAGCCAGTCAACAAAGCTGCTAAAATCAGTTATGTCTGTTGCTCAAGGAATTTTGATTTATCCAGGATTCCAGACTGAGTTTCCCTTATCCATGTATACTGTCTTTTGGAGTTGTTCCTGTTTACAGCTGGTTTCCACTTCACAGAAGAAGAGAAAAATATCTGCAGGAGCTTAAGAGGGTTTCTTAGTCCAATGAATTTGTCACAAACCCCATAGATTTTACTCAGGGGACAATGCCTTTAATAAACTTAATTACTCTCTCCACCTGTTGTGAGGGTCCAGATGTGCCACTGTTATTTCATCCTTTCTAGGGCACAGAGCACTTCCAAGGTATCTGTAGCTGCTCAGAGGATTTGTTTGTTTTTCATGCTAGTCACACACAGAAGGCGACTCCCTTAAATAGGTCTGGCAAAAGTCCATGCTGTCCCTCACTGTGGGAGCAATTAACTCTGTTATATAGATAACCAAGCTCATGGAAATGAGGTATGGGTACCATTACATGCCCCTGCAACATTTGTTTAATTGCTAAAGCACTTGTTTACGCATTGCTTTGTTGGAAGAAAATGTATTAAACTATAAAACAATGATCTGTCAGGTATAAAGCCTGCAGCCTTGAGGGGATCATTATGGGGCTCAGATCAAAAGAATTTAAGAAATTTTGTCATGTATCAAATGTCTGAGACCTAAGTTTCATCTTGCTGTTAGCTATAAGGCAGTTTTATAGACTGTCAGAATGAAGAGAATATTTACATATTTTTATCAGCAAGTAATTGGTTTTTTATCATTTGTGTTCTCTGTCTTCTTGTATTACACTGTATCATGTTGTTCGTAAGAAACTGCAGTGCTGTCATGTTAAGTGGCATTGCTATGTTACCTCAAAACATTTGCTTTACTTTCTTACAGTTTGGTAGAACAATGAAATTAATGAATTGTGTTCAAGACAGTGGCAGATTTGATGCTTTTTAGCTGGCAGATATATCAACAAAATTTTATGGTAGGTGTGAGTATGCAAATATTTGTAATACAATGGAGGTTTAACAGATCAATGTTGTACAGAAAAAAGGGGATGGCATATGTTACTCATTATCAAGCTAAAACTAACTACAGAAGAATAAGTACCACACACAAGTAAAGATGAAAAATGCTCAACACCTTGTAGCTTTCTCCACTATATTTCTTTCCTAGCCCGTCTTGATTACCACATGCCTGCTCCTGCAGTCTTGGATATAGACAGTGAAATCACCACTAAAGGCTATTGCTCAGGTGTATATGGAAATTCAAACACCTGTGGCATGATGTAACCTTTGCATTTCACAATTACTTCTGGAGACAAGTAGACGAATGTTGCCAGGTCCTTTGAAGGTAATGGTCATTCTTCATCATTCTGCAGAATGAATTTTAACAGTGTTTAAGAAGTTTTAACCAGGGATTGAAAAGTTTGTACCCTAAATAAGAGCTGTCTCTGCCTCAAACCTTACTTAACTAAAATTATTAATTCCTGGAAAAGTGTGCCAAACTCGCATCTTAAATTTTGTGTGTAATAACCTTCATATGTATTGATAGTGAGATACGCTTCTTTGTCTTACATTTATGGAGTTAAGCACATCATTTTATTTGGTGCAAATTTAAATTTACTGTTTTATGATTTTTGATAAACCTTTGTGAATCATAAGCTGCTGTAGTCAAGCAATCTGGCCCCCATTATGTGGCAGTTGCATCTGCATTAGCATAAGCTGTTGTTTAAGACTAAAAGTTCTTTATTAGTAGTCCATTTTCTTTTGTTATCCTGTATTCAGATGCCAAAATTTTAAAAAGTGGAAGAAATAGCATATCTTCTGTCCCTATGGGCTTGCTAGAGTAATCAACAATCTGTAAGTAAGTTCAAGCTTCTGAAAATTAAAAGATGACCTTAAGTCTAAACAAATTTTCCAAATTATTATCTTTTATTTTGAGAAAATTTTATTATGTGATTTTTTAAAATACTGATTTTTCTTGGGAAAGTTGAAACAGAAGTTACTTCTACTGGAAATCTAACTTTTGCATACCAAGGGCATTAATTTATTTCAGTCTTCTTGAGACATTATATCTAAATTCGGTTAGTGCTTGAGGGTTAAGTATAAAATACCATTTTCAATCTATCTAGACAGATATTTATGCTAATGATTTTTGGAATGGAATAAAGTGGAGCAGTCACTTATTGAGGAAGGCAAAATATGAGAATAAGTTTTTCAAATTATGGTCTATTCTTCTTTAGATTCTGTTGGTTTAAATTCTAATCTGAAGACTTTAAACTGCTTATTGGAACTCCAGCACACTTCTGAAACATCCAAATAATTTTCCATGTTGCTCTGTCACTCAAGTATTGATCCTGGCTGCCTCTCACACTTTGAAATCTAATGAGGTGACAATCCAAGGTCTTGTAGCTGCGGGCTATTTCTTCCAATATGTCATAATTTTCCTACTTGTTTTTAAAACTACCTATATCTATTTCTCATTTTAGGTAAGATGACCTTGGACTATCAAACTTTAAGATGTTGAAACGAATAATCCTTTGACTTGTACAGTGGCTTTCTCAGAAGTTTCAGCATTGATATTCCACTTTGCTCAGTGTGACTAACTTTCTTTGACTGCATATTTCTGTTGTGCAGATATGAGCTTTTAAATTTAATTACAGACTTTCGTCAATCCAGAATATAAAAGTCCACACATACAACCTGATTCTGAGTTTTTTACCATCTTTTTTTTCCTCCACTCACAGTATGTTTTTTAAGAGAGCTCTCCACAAATAGCAACAGTCAGTATTGGTACAAACTATCAGTTTGGTGCTGATAAATGATCCCATATATTACTTACAGCTGGGTATCTCAGAGCAACTCATTCAAACAGCTTTTAGAGGTAAAACGATAACTAGGGACTAGTCACATGTCCCTGAGGCTTTTCTGGTTCTGTAAGCTTCTTGCTATGCTTTTATAACAACCACACATGCATTGAGCTGAATTTGTTAGTAGAAATCTATTTCTGCTACCTGGGAGCCACTTGGACTTCATGACTTCTGAGAGCTCTCTGACAAGGAAATTGGAGGTATTCCTGTCTGCTGTAAAAGCTGACTGAAGTGCTGCAGCTACAGGGCAAAGCTCTAGGCCTGCAGGCACGTTTTTTTGGCAGGAGGACAAGTTCTTCTCCATGAGGTCATACCTGATCTGTATTACAGGGTCTTCTTTATACAGAAACAGACCTTTTTGGTTCTATGTGAACAAATTTTCCCTGCGTCACAGCACAAGCTTCCAGAAGCAGACTGCTCAGGACACAAAATTGCTTCCCCCAGACTGCTCATCACTTCAATGAAGTACATCTTTAGGCTGATCTAGAGAAGCTGGGATGTAGTTTTAAAGTGGGACAGTCCGAAAGTGAGCAAATACACCTGAGTAATAGATTTGGTTGTTTTTATAATTGTGGTATTTTGAGTTATTCTAGGAAAAATGTCACACACTATACCTTCATGGCTTGCTCTGAATTGTTCAAGTATGACATGAGTGTTGCTCCGTAAATTCTGCATGCTTTGGGAGCAACAAAGAATAAATGCACTTAGATATTGTTCTTACACATTTGTACAAGTTATTGCAGGTTAACAACATTTTAACCAACTGGTGGCCATTTTTTTGGATGAACCCTCCTAGGCTGTCTTACCATGATCAACCAAGCCATAACTTGAACACGTAATCATTAGGGAAACAGAACTTAATCACTCACCTATTAGTCACAGATTTTTAGGCAGACCGAGCAGTTAGGAGGCCACAGACGGTAGAGAATACTGTTGTTTGGATGTCAGTAGCACAAATGCCATAGCGTGAGTGCAAGCCTGCAGGCTAGCATGAGGACAGAGCATTTTTTCCCAGGGAGGGGATCCTCAGCATCGCTGCCTACCAGAATCAGTGTTTGCAGTGGCAAAGCAGTCCTGCAGAGCAGGTGTAGGGAAGTTAGACCAGGGCATGGCCCTATTTCTATACTGCCGAAAATGCAATACTTGTTTAAATATCCTTGTGAAGGGCATCATCCATGCTTTGATATGTTTACCTTTCAAACTGAGTCAGGAAGTAAACTGTGACTGATATTTTGCTGTGTATTGACTGGTAGCCTCTATTGATTTCTATATTTGTCCTTGTGACAACTCATGTTTGCACATTTTTAGATCACGGGATTCTGTTCAACTAGAAACGATTGCTTTTTCTGATGTTCAAACTTTTTCCTCTAGGCTTTAGTACCTTAACTGCCATATCTTCTATGTGAAGGTGTATTTCAAGAACAGACATTTTAGAAAGCTTGTATCTCTATAATCAGTTCTCAAAGTATTTGCTTAGAACTATAATGCAGTGCAAAACCAGTAATCATGATGATTATCACAAAATACAATATAGGCTGAAGAACAAGCAGCTACGCCTGCTGTTCTGCTTGTTATATAGCTTACAAGGAGGCCAATGCAATCATTTCTTCCTCCAAATGAGTAGACACTGGTGAACATTTGAATTAGGGATTTACTTTCCAAGTGTGCTAACAAAGCAATTCTAAATACCTGTAGTTATTGGCACATTTTTATTTCTTTAGACTAATTTTAAAAATTCCGCCTCTTCCATGAAAAATCCTGAGAAACACATAAATGTCCTTATTGACCTCTCTTAGGTCTTTGACTGGACCTTGCTGAACTCTTATTCATTAATGAGGGAAAAATAACCTTGAAAATGTTAAAGTCTATTAAACTAGAGGAGTCTAATAAGGTTGTGTGTAAATTAAAGACTGAAATCTGCAGCTAGTGAGAATTTAAAATCACTGGCAGAGTAACATTTGCCTGTGGCAAATCTTCAGATAAAAACTTGACTCTTGTTTGTTTTTATAACCTGTACTAACACAAGATGGAAAGATATAGTTTCTCATGAAAGAAAGTTTGTATATTGTCACAGACTCTTAATGAAAAAGAAAATTAGGAAACTATTCTGATAGAATAAAGAAAATCAATTATCTCATTCCCATTAAATGATTAATTTCCTGATAATTTAATGCTTTATATTTAAAAAGAAACATCTTCCTCCTCATCAAGCACAATGGAGAAAAACTATTACTAGAAAATATTTCTAGGAAATTGTTTCTTAATTCATGGGTCCAAGCCTTTCTGGATTAAAAAAAAAAAAAAAAAAAAAAAAAAAAAAAAAAAAAAAAAAAAAAAAAAAAGANTAAAAAAAAAAGTGAGCAGTCACATGTCTGCGTGTTATGAGAGAGAGGATAAATTTCAGCGTAAATCTGTCTTGCATGCCTTCTGCATAATGCCTGGATTGTATAACTAATATCTTTGGCATTTTTGCTTATTTTCCATTTCTAGGATTAGCCAGCTAGAGCAGGAGGACAGAAATTAATATCAAAACCAGTTCTTATGTTTTTATCTTAATTTTATTGATCCTAAATAAGCTTAGTATACTCAGGATAAATTCTATTAAGCAGAAATAATCAAGGGATTTCGAAAGGCATTATTGGAAAAATTTCACCGGTTTACTAATAGTTCATAGTCAGCATGGAGATTACTGAAACAGTCATAAAAAATATGAATATTACTTGCACAAGAGGAGGAACAACAGAGGTCCTTAGTCTTAAATTTTCATGAAGTCGTGGTATTTGCTAGAGGAAGTATTTCACTTTATCTAAGGCAAAGAAAAGTTGTTATTATTTTTTGAGTGTTTTCACTCTTCAGAGGACAGAAGAGAGATGAGGAAGAAAATATATAGGGAAAAGATATAAAGGAGAAAGAAAACTCAGATAGAGAAGAAAAAAAAGTCCTCCTTTTTCAGTGACGTTAGGGTCTTGGACAAGATGACATCCACAGGTCCCTTACACACTTGACCATTCTCTGACTTTCTGTTTTGAAAAGAGGGGCAGAAAATAAGATCCATAATTTTCATTAATACAGTAATTTCTTTTAAACAGATTTTTTTCCTGACAATATAGTGGTCTGATCAATAAGATTTTCAGATTAAAGACGTGGCACCCATTTGGACATAGTATGTCTAAATAGCATATTTTCTGAAATTACTCAATTCAATGGAATTGCTTAATATAATGATGTACTTTAATTTGTTTCAGAAACCTCTGCTATCAGTCTTGGCTACCAGAATAGGCAAGCCAGTGGTATAAATCAATAGAGCAATTGTATTAGGACCTTTCAATACAGGAGCAAGGTGCTTCAGATTAGGTTACCTTTTACAGGTATTTAATGTCTTCCCTATCTCCTGACTATGGTAAGTTATAGCACAGAGATGCTTATTTGAAGGTATTAAAGATGGCAATGGGATAAACCAAGTACATTGGGAGGGGTAGAACTCATAGAAGTATATCCTGCCTGAATTACCAGCTTTTGTCATGTATGACAAAGGAGCAAGAGCACATGGAATTAATTGAAATATTCTTGTGGGGATAAGAAGTGCATATACATAGATTTTATTTATCCTCTGAGTCAGAGAACAGTACAAGATGGTTATTGAGGGGACTTTATGAACATGTTTATATTGTTTAATAAACAGTATTATATGCAGAGGAAGCTAGCAGCTGTCCTTTTTTCTCTTCTATCCATAAATCTGCCACATTGCTGAATCTGACACAGTGAAATTCTCTAGCTTTCAGTTTGTGCATAACACTGTTGCCAAACTTCATAAAGATATTTTATGGCCTGTTGAAGTGCTAAGATGCTAGACTTCATGAAAAATGAAGACTCTAAATGGATTTGAGCTATATCACTTGAGGAGTTTAAAAATATTACTGAGTCACAGCTATTAATGACAACACTGTGGAGAAATCTCACCCTGCCTATAACATAGTTCAGTTATAAAATATCCAAGCACACAGTGTCACTAATGATGAGCAATTTTCACCCAGACACTAAATTATGGTATCTAGGTCCAGACTGGTTAAGTCATTTAAACTTACTTTGTATGACAGAAAAAAAAGTAGCAACAAAGACTTTTTCACTGCGTTGGTCTGTGTGAAATGCAGGACATGAGGTGTGGTTATCCACCAGCACAAATTCACCAAAGCAGGAGCTGTTATAGTCCTATGCTTTCCGCTGTCTCAGATTTTTCTAATTATTCCTTTACAGATAGCAGCTTTGCACCACCAAGGAATGAGCTGTTTCAGAAAGATGTGATCAAAAGCTCATATCCCCAAAAGGTGAAATCTTGAATTAGCTTCTGAAATTTCCTTGTATGCAGTGGCATGAATATCAGGTCTTTCACAATGGCAGGGATAAGAAAGCACATTTAGGGGGACGGTACTGTGATTTTCCCAGTATATCTTACCTTAAGCACTGTAAAACCTCATTAATAATATCTTTGTTGCTATTTCATGGTCTCATAACCCCATGTTCCACCAGTCTAAATCATCCAGCACTGATTTCTGCCCCTCCATCCCCCAGATACATGTTTCCAATACATTACCACTGCCAGAATTCCAGCTTTGTAGGAAGTTCATCTAGAGTTCACCTCTTCAGGAATATATACACAACAAAGCAAAAATTTATGTGGTTTTTGGGGAATTTTTTTAACACATTTTTTGCTGCAAGTCCAGTGTGCACAAGAGTCTAACTCTTCCACTGCTTTCCTGTAGGGAGATTTCTACTCTGGGGCATGGATTCAGCCAATCTTAATTTTATCAACCAGCTAAAACATGTTTTTCCATCCTTGTCTCCATTTTCTCATGTAACTATTTTCAGACAAATTTGTTCTAGATTTTTCAGTTATCTGTTAAATACTAGTGTGGAGATTACCAAAGGTTTTTCATGAGGTCATATGTTGCTGGTGTGCCTGGTATTCAGGCTGTGAGTTAGCAGCTACCCCTGAGTCCTGCCGTAAGGGGGACCCTCTGTAAAGTTTAATATTTTGGTTACTTGGTTTGTATCAAAATTCTTAGAAATCTGACTTCTGTCTGGCACAGATATTCTTATATTAAAATTAATATCTTTTTCTATTAGTTTTATCTTGTTTTAAGAAGTCCTTTGTTGAAGTGGTTGATTGTTGACTTTGGCTTGATGTAGGGTACTCATTGAGTCTCCCTTCATCAAGAGGAGAGGTGGAGAAAATATTATGAAAAGCTTGTTTGTTGAGATAAGGACAAGGACATCACTCAGTGGTCAACGTTACAGGCAAAGCAGACTTGACATGGAGAATATTAAATTAATTTATTGCCAATTAATAGCATAGTAGAATAAAGAGAAATATGAACAAAGGAAAACACCCCACCTCCACCTCTTCCCTTCTTCTCATCTGTCTTGGGGCCAGCTGGAACTATATCTGCCCAACATGGGGGAAGGTTCTGGTGCCTTCTCACAGAAGCCACCCTTGCAGCCCTCTCCCACTACCAAAAACTTGCCATTTAAACAAAATATTGATCCAATAAATAAAAACTAGAATAATAGAAAACTATTTTTGGTAAAATAATAAAAAAATTCTTAAAATAGCATTCAAGAAACCCTCCAATTTGATTTAGGATGATTGGTCATTTAAATTAAATGTTTAATGAAGCCATCATGATTTTTATTTTTGCCAAAGTACTCGAACCATGAAAAGTTTTTGGAACAGAATTTCATTTCAATCCAAATTTGATGAGTAGCCAATCCAACCTAAATTGTCATCTACTCCACCAGCATTCTTCATTTTAGTTCTGTGCAGCAACCGAAGAAAAAACTATGTGTTTAAGTTCTGGAGATCCAAGGGGGAAGTGTTTGCATTATTTCTGAAAGACAAATCTAAAATTCCTTTCCTTTCACACTGTCTCAAAACTGGTTGCTGCTAGGTTCAGCAGAGGAAGAGTGGAAATTCTGCATTAGTTATTGGCTGTGGCAGAGGCTGACCGAAGTTCATCTAAACGTGTGAGCTGTTCATTCTGCCTCTGCTAGAAGCTGATCTCCTATTAGCCATGACAGTCAAATGGACATAGCCAGTGTAAATCAGTCCTTGAAAACATCTGCAAAGAGGATGGTAAAGCCTTCAGGAGCAGGAGAACTTGAAGGGCTATAGAGTTCAAGGAAAACTTGAATCTGAAAGTCTGTGAGGGTTATTACTGACAGCTTCCACAGAGATGTGATGGTTGATGCAATATATTCACTACATGGTTCAATATTTAAGCAAGTAAAATCCTCCTAGAAATGACAAGCATAGTCTCGTCCATGGTCCAGGCATGGTCTAGTGCAAAGCATAGTCTTGTGTAAAGAATTCTGCTGTGCTCGAGCTGAAGGCAGTAGCTGCTAAGACCATGTGCCTATGCAATTGTGAGTACTTCACAAAAACACTGGAACTCTCACTCAAGTGTGCAGTTTCTCCATCACTGCTGTCTGTCTACCAGTCAGAGGATCCAAAAAAATAGTTGCATTGTGGAATGGGCTTCTCAGAGGTTTTTGTTTGCATTTGGGGGAGTGGGATCTTTTATTTTCTCTCTTCTATCATAATCCTGTTTTTATTTTCACTTGATTAGCTGTCATGCCTAGAGAGGATGTAGAGAATAAGTAACATGAGGAGTGGCTGAGGGAGCTGGGGTTTTTTAACCTGGAGAAAAAGAGGCTTGGGGGGACCTTATCACTCTACAACTCCCTGAAGGTGATTGTAACCAGGACGGGTTCAGTTCCTTCTCCCAGGCAACAAGTAACCGGATGAGAGGAAAGAGCCTCATGTATCACCAGAAAAGGTTTGGACAGGATATCAGGAAAAGACTCTTCACTGAACAGGTGGTTAAACATTTGAATGGACTGCCCAGAGGAGTGGTGGAGTCACCGTCCCCAGAGGTGTTCAGGAAATGATTAAACGTGGCACTTTGTGCTATGGTTTACTTGACAAAGTGTTGTTTGATCAAAGGTTGGACTTGATGATTCCGGAGGCTTTTTACACCTTTAATGATTCTATGATTTGAAATTTTTGATTCTTTGAATCAGATGTGTTAACTTGGCTCATCACCAAAGGTGGAGTTATGAGGCAGACTTTGTCAATGATCAAAGAGGAGCAAACAGTGGGGTTATTTTGCTTATATTTGTGTTTTCTGTCTGACTTAACTTCCAAAGCTATTCCTTCCTTATTTCCTCTTTTGTTTCTGGTTGCCTAGATTTTGCACTACAAATATCAGTGTATGATAGGATCTCTCTTCGCCCTTACCTGAAGAGAAAAAAACTTGTTCTTCAGCTTCAAGTTTTTAAACAGGCTTGTAAGAAACTACATGCAGGAGACTTACATTTTTTTCCACTGGGCAGAAGTTCTTTGGGTTGCTTTTGCTTGCTCTCCTCTTAGGGTTTGAAACCTTTTTTTTAGCTTTCATCCTTCCAGACATTTGGTGACTGCAGGATTAGGAATACACTTATCTAATAAGGGGGTTTTATCTGTAAAACTCTGATACAATCATTCATAACTTGCCTGGAAGTAACTTAAATTAGCTAATGTTGAAAAGATGATAGCCACACTTGATATACCACTGATATAATCAACATCACTAATGCCCTCTTCCATGACTCTGCTTCCTGTGCTTATGGCGTTCTACTTCACAGTTGTACAGGTCTTCATTTACGAATGTGTTTTAAGGATATTTAAAAATATCCTTAATGTTTTAAGTTTTTCTTCTGATTTCTTAAATTTGCCAAATGCTAGTAAGCACAAGCCGGGCTTCTCTTGACAGAAGTTTGAAATAGAGAAGAATATCAAGAAATGTTTACATTGACAGTAAATGGGTATTTAATTATTTGTTATGATGATGAGGCATACTACAATAGTCAGTATAATGCTCATTATCCAGTGTAGAGAGTGATTTGTGTTCATTAATATAATCACCGGTTTATATTCCAATATCTCCTTGAGCTGAGAAAGCTAATGTACAAAGGAAACAATAAAAAATACGTGTAGAATGGGTTAGGTGAGAAATAAAAACTACTTGGGGGAAGGTAGAATTAATTTTAAAATTTGTTTTAACTGTTTGAGACAAAGCTCCTGCATTACATGTGCTAAATTAAAAAGGCTTTCCATTTAGTAGAAATACAGAGAGTTATTGATGATCACTGTTATCCTGGTTTCAGCTGGGATAGAGTTTATTTTCTTCTTAGCAGCTGGTACAGTGCTGTGTTTTGAATTTAGGATGAGAATAATGTTCATAACACACTGATGTTTTAGTTTTTGCTGAGCAGTGCTCACTCCAAGTCAAGGAGTTTTCAGTTTCCTGTGCTCTGCCAGTGAGCAGGGGCACCAGAAGCTGGGAGGGAACACAACCAAGACAGCTGAGCTGAACTAACCAAAACATTCCATACCATAGAATGTCACGTTCAGTAAATACACTGTGGGGAGTTGTCCAGGAAGGGCCAACCATTGCTTGGGGATTGGCTGGGCATCAGTCATCTCTCTGTCTTATTCATTACTGCTACTACTACTATTATTATTATTGTCGTCACCATCGTTATTATGTCATCTTCATTAATATTAGTATAATTATTAAACTGTTCTTATCTCCTTAATTCCTTTTTTCCTCCCCATACCACTGCAGTGGGAGGTCAGTGAGTGAACATCTGTGTCACACTCACTGTCTGGGGTTAAACCACGCCAATTATCTGCAGCACTATTAATCACTATCAACTATTTAATTATGATGATAAAATTAAGAAAGTAGTTATCATAGAAGTAGAGGTGGAGTGGCTTTAAAAATAAATACATTAGAGATAGAGTACTGGAACCAGGATCATGTCTCAGTTTAGCTACCAATACAGACTCAGCTCTACAGAAGGACTGAGCCACCATTGCAAGGACATCTTTTCTTATTCTGCCTCCAGCTTTTCTGTCATCCTTGTCTCCTCCAGCGCTGCTGCCTTCACCCCCCCCCACCCCCCTCCCCCACACTTACTTCTATTGAAGAGCAAGGGAAATGTTTCAATGACCTTGATACATTTCCATTTCCTTTTCTTTGGAGCAGAGAACAGACCTTATAAAGTTCACATGTGCATATTAAGCCTATAACCATCTGCTGCGATTATGAACAGTGCAGTGGTTAAGTTTAGCATTTGGAGAGGAGGCCTGAAGGTCAGCTGTGCTTCAGCTCTAGTGTAGCATCTTAGGATGACTTCAATAAGGGAAAAATAACATCAATAAATGAGCAGCTAAGTTTTAAAAAGGGATAGCATGTGGGATATTAAAGATCAAGAATATAACACCAGAGGATAATATGCTCATATCTCAGATACAACAGGAATTGGAACATTCTCAATGTCCTTGGAATGCTGAACTAGCTTCTTGACAGTTATTTTTTTGCTTCTCAAATTGTAATACTTAAAAAAGAGTAGACTTATACCTTAGCATATATTTGCCCTGTTTGGAGCAGTACTCCAGTATTTAGCTGGTTTTTGGAACCTGACCCTTCCTTTCCTGTGTGAGATGGAAAGCATGAAGTAGCAAGTACTCCTGATGGGTTGTGGGAGCAACCAGCTCTCCAGAATACAAGTGCCTGTTCTGTAAATTCTTGGTGCTTATGACTCAAGTTTCAGAATTCTGTGAAATCACGCACCTAAGTAATTCTCTTGGTTTCAAATGTTTGTTTTCATTGTTTAGTTGCTGATTGCCTCAGTGCTAATAAATTTTTTTTGAAGTTTCAACTCAGTGGTGCCACTGCATGTTTTCTTCTAGATGCCATAATTATGATAATGAAGATTATTCATTCTGAAATATTTCAGTTACTTAGATTTAAAGGATATTGATAATTAGAAAGAAATCTCCCTGTGGAGATTCCTTGATTGGCCAGGGTTTGCTTTGCTCAATGGGAATGTTTAATGTACCCATTCGGTTTTGGTAAATTAAGGGAAAGTAAATCCATCTCCATCATGACATGATAAACTCTTCTTTCAAAGTGCTCTGTGCTCTTGTGAGCAGGTGATCAAAGTCTGGGCCTGCAGTTTAGGGACTGGGAAAAGTACTGTAAGCCCAAACAAGAGAGAGAATGGTTCAGGACAGTGTTTAAACTCATTCTGTTGCATGTCCTGCAAAGGACAAAACACATATTCATGAGCAAGGGGCAGCGTATAGCAGGTCATTATCCTAAACAGTTTTGGAGTATCCAAAGTACAACAGGGAAACTAAAACCACTGCAATAGTTACTCAGACTTGAAAATAGTGTTCATTGACATGACATCAAGGACTACAGAAAGGTGGAGAACTTGAGGAACAGCCTCACCTATAATTTGTAGGCAATGCTACTTTCTTCAAATAGAATATTTAGAAATTAGTAATAACTTTATGAAAGTGTTATTAAAAGCTGCTGAAGTTCACTAGAAAATATTTTGATTGCAAATGCTCTTCTTTTGTGTTCTGTAAGGTAGGGGAACGTCTGAAGAAGAGGAAGTTGTTTGAATTTTTACCCCAGTCCTTTTGATGTTTATTGAACTTGGATTTGGCTCCTGATTTTATAAATCAGGACACTTACAGATTGTTAATAACTTCAAGGTGTTGTTTTTATGCGAGTTTGTCACTCAGTTGTTTGATGAGCATGATTCCACAGATACTTCTTGTTTTGCTTTTATTTATTTACATAGGGAACTGTGCAAATGTGACTCAATGAGTAGTGTTTTATCAGGAACTTAGAGAACTTTGGATACTTTCAAATTAATGGAGTTCTAAGACTGCATTTCTGGACACTTGGTTCAATTCAGTCCAATGAATTGTGTTACTAAGCTATTTCACATGCCTTCAAATCCATAAATATAAAAAATACCTTAAATTTCTGATTATGTGAAAAATGCACTAGAAATAAAATTTTAATATCAAAGGAGAAAATGCATCCAGAAATTCTATTCTATGCAGTGTATTCAGTACTGAAACATTCCTGCAGCTGTTTTATATCTTCATACATGATTTTTTATATTTATAAGGTTTTCTTTTCCTAAAATAAAAACCCAAACACAACCCCCTTGAAACTTTTAAATACTTAACACTTCTGCACATTTTCAGAAATTTTTTTCAAACCATGATTTAAGGAGATCACAGGCATTCATCTGTGTTATTTTATGTTTACAGATTTATTTCATTTTCACTGGGTGTTATTCTGGTCTTTATATATTTTACATCCTTTTATTTCTGACATGAAGAGTACATGAGATAATCAGAGGTTATAACTTGTGAAAAGATATTGCTTAATTTATTAATATTGAATATTTTAGTGCTTCTATAATGGGTTCCAACTGTCATAAGCTACAGCAAAAACTTCCTAATAATTAGTTTCAGCAGTTAAGATTTCAGTGCTTCCTTCTTTATTGAATATTCATTTCTGTCTCAGCTGAGATTTTTTTTCTGATCTCAAGGGAACAAAGTTTTCAGACCATTACTCCATTGTTTTTATTTCTTTCAGGATAAAGATTTAGGGCATAATGCCAAAATAATGTTCTGTAGATCCTCATTAGTATGCTTTATTCAGCTGGTCCCTCCCACTCTTTAATTAATCCCTAAAAAAACCCTATCACTGTAATGATTTAAAAATGTTTAAATTAAGAAATAAATATTAAGGTATACAAGTAACAAATACTACTCTGATAGTCCATGCTTAATATTAAGTAGTGGCTTATGTTATCTGGAGCTGAAAAGAGGAGAAAAAAGGGAAGGTCAGTCCAACTACTTGGAGGCATTAGGAACTGTGGTTGATATTAGTCCCCTAATAATTGTTAACAACTTTTTTGCAGTTTTCGCTGGTACATGGCTGGCTCATGTGAGTAGCTGACAGTATATATCACTGTTGCACAAATTTTCTAGAAGAGTAAGCTACTGTATCAATTACAAATGAGCTACTGCGTTCTAAATTAATTACTAGCTATGTAAGCCAATACGTGTGTGGACTGCAGTTGGGAGACTGAATTTTTACAGTTCTGAGAATTTGGTATTTATTCTGCAGGGGTAGGGGAGCTGTCTTTATATAAAAGGAAGCAAGAGGGAGTCAGTTGAAATAATGCAATGAACTATTTTTACATTCTTGATCTATTATTTAATGGTAAATTTAACTCACTGAATTATTTCTAAACGATTGCGGCTGTTTCAGCTCTTTTAGTAACGTGGGAGTAATGATCATTGTTAAAACAGTTAAAAAGGTGACGAATTTGAAACTTACCCTGCAATATTTATGCTTCCCTGCTTATTTTGTCATTCTGTAAGTATTAAATGAATGACACCTTACCCTTCTCAAAATGCCCGTTTTGCACTTCTCAAATTATTGTGCGTATTGTGAGTGGAGAAATCCATGTGTGCCTTCAGTGATGTCTGCAATGTGTGATTACAAAGGTTGACCCTTTTATAAACAGGTTGACTTCTTTAAAGCTATGTTAGTTTCTGCTCTGTGATGCTTTTCTATAGCACTAATTCAATACTAACATTAATAATAATATTAATATTATCATCAAAAATAATAGTAATAATGAGTACTCTTCAAAATTGTGTTCTGTAATTGGCATATGGTGTTTCTTAACCACCCTATGGTCTAATTAGCTAACTCAGTGCTTGAAAATATAAGTACACTTTTTGTTCAGCTACAAGCAATCCCTTGGACCTCAGATTGCTGAAGTTCTTTATGCAGCACCCATTGTCATTCTGCTAGTGTTGCCTTGAAGGAAGGCAAGAAAGAACCAAAGGTCACATGAAACCTGCACAGAAATATAACTCAGTGAGTTTTTCCTTTCAAAGTAATAGACAAACCATCCCAGTAGTTAGAAACGGCAACAGATTGTAAATTGAATATTATCTAGTGCCATAATGCTTTCTGTTTGTTTTAGCTTGTGGCTGGAAATTTTATAGGGGGAGAGGTGAATCTTCTATGTTTTGTGTAAAGTTTTGAATAAAATAAATCAGGAAGTAAGAAAATTCCTGTAGGTCATCCCAAACAGGATTCAGACCTTGAATGCTCCGCACTTGCACAAATGATGTGTGTGCTCGATTTAATATAGGACTAGAAAAATCCATCAGTGTGAGGGAAAACTGCAGCTTTGCCTGACATCAACACTCAAAATACTAGGTATTTTCAGACAGTGAAACTTTAAACTGATACTTTTTCCAAAATTTCAACTTTCAGATATTTCCTTTCAGCCATGAGACCTAAAAAATCAGTAAGATTTTCAGTTAAAAAATTGTGATTCTCAATGGTTCATGAAAGGAAAAAAATTCAATAATTTTAAAATGTCATAATTTTCTCATATTCTGTGATTTGAATATTTTTGAAATAAATTTCTGACAATCGTGGTTTGTGTATTAATATTTGTCAATATTACTCCTATTTCTATCTTTCCATCTATTTTAATTAAATTATAGTGATTTGTCCAGAGGTGGAAAATTAAAGTAGTCAGTTTTGAGGTGAATACTTCAGTATATTCTCAGCCCTAATTATGTAATTTATTCCTTTGAAATTTCGCACAAATGTTAGAGTTAGCTATAAAAAATAAATAAAAGTTAAAA
>VZRN01002817.1:296786-370851 GCA_013397935.1 Dasyornis broadbenti
TAAAAGTAGCGATAAAAAAGAAATAAAAGTTAAAATTAAAAAAAAAAAAAAAAATCCCCCAAACTGAAACCTTGTAGAAGGCTGCAGTGTAAACTTCATGCACACATATGTTTGTTTGTGTACATGGGATGGAGTGCAGATGATTTTTTTCTCAGGAAAAAAGTCCTGCAAGTGTGTCTACTTTTATGCATATCAGTTCCCAGTTCTGTAAGTAGAATTCATAGATATTTGAAGTTTTCACTAATTCCTCCGTCCTTTCAAGCCAAAATCATATTGATATATAATTTTTTTAATAAACCTTTTTATTCTAGAGCTGCCAGGGGCAATGATCTGGGCTTTGTAATGTAGCATCTTTCTCAGGTTAATGTTTCAGGTTAATGTATCCAATACTTGAACTTTCTGCAAAATTAAACTCATGTTCTAATAATAGCAACTCTTTAGCTATTCTTTTCTAAATCTGCTCTAAGAGCTATTATTACAAGCTTTGAAGTGTCTGCTGGAGACAGGATTCCGAAGCTATGCTCAAGGACAAGCAGGCAATGCATGATTTTCAAAACTTCTGGTATGTCAAGTTGTATACAAATGTTTTTCTCCTTTGGGGAAGAAAACTGAACACTTTTCCCCTTATCGGAATTGAGCTAGCAATATGGCTTTCCAAGAGAGATGTTGTCTGCTGGTTTTAGGATAATCTAACTCCATTAATAAGAGCAAAATTACCCTCTGTTCATCTTTGACTTTGATTATTTAGTTAGGAAAATATTTGGATTTTTCTTCCTTTTGTATTGTTTCTTTTCCTGTCAGCAGTCAGTGCTGCAGACAGCTATTATAACACTTTTCTCCAGAAGCTTTCACACCATGATGTTTGCCCATGCTAGACATGTTATATTAGCTACAAGACTGCTATCTCTGCCAGCAAGCCTTGCTGTCTTGGAGACTGCTTCCTTGATTTATGCCGAACTGGCTTCCCTGAAAATAGCTTGCTTGTGCAAGCTTTCATCCCCTCTGGAATGCTCTCAGTATAAAAAGAAGGCTGAGATATGGTAAGAAGCTATATAATGGTGGTGTTGATGTTGCAAATTTCTGATAAGTTTGTGCTAAACCTAACCAGGGGAGCCATAGATCCCATGGAGGCTGGTGGACACTGAAATGTGCAGCTACAGCAGGAAGCTGAACTGCTAAATTGATGTACAGGTCAGTAGCTCAAAGCTATACAGTGCTCTTTCTGTGAATATTGTTCTGATTTTGCCTAATTCATTGAAATAAAAATTTTATCAAAACTCCCTAGCACGGGAAACTTGTTAGTTCTGGTCCTGTTTGTAAGTGAAAACTTTGAGTAAAGTTAACAGAGAAAAGTCCTCCCTTTAAGGACACGTGCTTTTTCACCTGCTAAGAATTTAACTGGAATTCCTTCTCTTTCATGGAATAATAAAAAAAAAAAAAGGTCCCAAACAACAACAACAAAAAAACCTCATTTTTCTAGGTTTTACTATATTGTGTTCTTTATAATATTTTTACTAGCACAGTGGAAATTAGAGGTTTTAATTAATAAGGATAAAATATTTTTTTATATTTAGAAGCCTTACTAACTTTATTTCCGTCTTTGCTCTGTATTTAGTAGAAATACATATGACACGAATATTTATTCTTTCAAACCTGAAGAATGCTGTGAAACCCGACTATAACCAGAGTTTAAGCGACTAAAGAATTTGTGTTTATTTTTTATTGTGATCACCCATTTTGAAATGAAAAAGTTACACAAAGATGTTTTCTTTGAAGTATTTTGAGGTTAGAAATGGTGCTGAAAGACGATATTTTAATGAAATATACTGAGCTTTCCTGCAGTGCCTGATGTATCTGCATGTTGTCATGAGAAACAGGATGCAATGTTTTCTCTCAGCTAAATGAAAGTACAGTCAAATATTGAACTTGAGGAAATGGATGTCAATCTTTGACACAATGCTGACATCATGATGTGTTAAGTACTAACAATGGTTGCATTGGAGTTGGATTGAGATGTGTTCTAAAGCAAATGCAGTGTCATAAAATCATAAAGCAGCAGTAACTGAACTCTACATGTGAACTTTTCTGTTTCTTCCTGCACATTAAAATATAAATAGTGGATAAATTGAAGTATTTTGTTTATGCAGTGCTCGCAATCAAAGGAAGTAGGGTTTTATATGGAATATGTGTGAATTTTCATTTTTAAATACAATAGGTATCAATCTATTAAGATTTTTAAAGCAGCCTAGAAAAGAATACACTTGCAGTGCTGGAAGGGATGCAAAATTAGAAACTGCAACATTTTTGCACAACAAGTATAGTATTCTGATGCTGACAACATAAATGCTTGATGATATGGGGGTCATTTTTAGACCTCGTAGTGAGAATAGTCTCCTTAATTGTTTTTTAAAAAGTTGTTGTGGAAAAAAGAATTTTATTTTAAGCTGTTTATACTTTTACAGAGTAAAAATAACATGAAGAGCAATAGTTAAGTATAGATTCAAAAGCCACTATGCTTCATAGCTGAAAAGTTCATCCATAATCTGTCTTTACTAACTCAAAATATAAGCACCGCAGAATAGCTAAAGCATTATTTAGTTCCAAAATAGGAAAGAAAATTTACCAGCTTTGTCTAGACAATTGAAGAAAAGCTTTTGTTGGATTTGTTCAATATTATGTAAATAATATGAAACATATATTTATACTAAAAATATTTCACTTTAGCAGTCTGGATTCTAATATACTAGATAGAGTTTTGGTACTGTGCTCTCTTGATGTAATGTTTAGGTGTGTCGCCGCCCTTGAATGTTATGAGACTGTCCTTTATTTCTTTTCTTAAGGGCAAATTCTGTCTTTAAATATGTACTGCACTCCAGCTGCTGAAGCATATCTGAGGTCGTAATTTCTGCCTTCAGTGTTTGTCAGTAGAACCCCACATTTAAAACCTGAGAGGAATTCTGCTTTCAGTTGCAATCATTTGGCAAAATTTAGTCCAGGAGGGTACTTTAGGAATACACAAGCTTTTTAAAAGTTTGTTTCTAAAAGTGCCTTCTGTTGTTCCTTTCATTATTTTGCTGTGCTTGGAGATACATTAGATGTGACATGTAGATTTAGATGAAGAATAGAATCTGACAACATTTAGAAGACACTTCTACAGAAACTTTAAAACTCCGAATATGCATCTTAAAATCTACCATCAAAGTATTCAAGTTACTTTCCAAAACAACATTATTTTATATCCGTTATTTAAATCTCAAAAAGTTAAATTGTGGTCCTTTTATCTGACTTCTGTTCTATGAAACCTTTTCTTTGTAACTGTGTGTAATATATGATTTCAAGACTCAGTAAAGCATAGCACAAGGTCTCCAAGATATTTCCATCCCCTCCGAGTGGGATTTTCTTCTGTTCGCCTTCTTGGTCCCAGAAAGCAATGGGACAGAACAAGTTGCATTCCAAAAGACACCAATGATGCCTTTTCTTTTCCCCCACACAAGCTTCCAGGGGGAGCTTCTCTTAGTAGGAATTATGCTTCCAAGATTACTACCATAAGTTTTGTTATGCTGCTCTTAGAGCAATATAATCACAGGTTCCGTGTACCCAAAGCCCTTGGGTGTTGAAACACCCAAGATCAGGTTTGTTCTCAGTGTAAGGCTGAGCACCTTACCACTGAGTTTTACATATTTATGTAAAACACAGTTAAATGCATGGAAAGGCATGAGAAAATGGTTACCAACTGACCTGTGTGGTCAGCGGCTGGAATATCATTTAAAGACTCATTAGACAATAACCTTGGGAATGGAGACAGATGGGTTTATCACAGTGATATTTTGCTGTAATTGTGGTGACATAAGGATGTGGAAAGAAATCCTGTGGTTTTAAGATGAAATTTAGCCTGAATTCACATCAGGTTAGAACCAACTGCTGCTGGGCTGGCATTGTGGAAAAGGAAATGAAGAAACATTTATCTTGTTCTGCCTTAATGAATCTCAAAGTTTAATTTGATATTTGAATAAAGGTTATGGCTATGCTTTAAGTGATAGTGTATAAAATGAAGTTCACACTTAGGAACAATATTTAAGAAGAAACATTTACTTCCATTTATGGCCTCTCTGGTTGCTTTATACAAAGATGTATCTAGAGTGCAATAAACCATAGTAATTTGATGATTTCCAGGATTAAGAGATGCCACAGGAAACAGAACAATTAAGGGAGAGTATTTTGCCGGCAGGACCAGACTGAATGCAGAGGCGTAGGTCAAGCTGTTGAAATCACAACGGTAGAACCAGAACTACAACTCATGCATTTTCACATAATAGATTATTTCTATATTTAACTTGGTTCTGGTAAGATTGTTGGAACTTTAAAAAAATACCTTAACATTTGTGGATTTTTGTTTGTGTGTACGCGTTTTGTAAAAAAGTGTACATATGATACCTTTCTAAACTTTTTTCAGGATATTTCTTTTCCAAATTTATATTACAAGTTGGTATTTCTTCTTAAGGCATCTAAGACTGGCTTTTGTAAATAAATAAGTTAAAGTGGGGAAAAATAGTTTTTGATTAGAAATATGTTGTGATAGAGCTGTTGGGTATGAAGTCCACTATTACTTGATTGAAATGAAGCTAATCTTAATAGAAAATATGGAGTATAAATGAAGATAAAGACAGATTAAATCTTCATGCTTGCAGAATGTGAAGACATGTAGATATTTCATAGTAGAAATGTCAGTTGCTGGAGCTATGGAAAGCTTGATAATGAGGAACCCACTGCCAGGAAAGGGGAAATATGAATGCTTTTAGTGAACATTAGTACCCTACCTCCATTTTTTCAAGGCCAGCCTTGCAAGATACGCTCCTGGGAATAGTTCTATTCTCACCAATTTCAGTGAAACAGCCCACGGGTGCACAACTCAGATCTTAGGAAGGAGTTCTTTGATCAAGACGTTGCAGAGGTTTTTATAAGATCAAAGTGGAAAAGCTTTAACCCATCTGTGTGATGTGCATTTTGAATAAAAATGCCCTAATTCCCCTTTTGATAACAAAAAGAGAAGGCAGGATGAAGTGAGGAGATGAATAAAATAGAAAATAGAGAGCTTCAAATTTCTTGAAAGAATATTAGTTTTTATAGTGACCATTTGACTTCAAAAAAGAATGCTATAAATTATTCCACAGAAGAATTACATAAAGAGAAATTGCAGTGAGAATAAAGGCTTGACTTTTATGGCTGCACAAATTCAAAAATTTGTCCCATGAGGAGAACTAGTAGAGTATAATCACAAATTTCATCTGTGATCCATTTAAAACTTGTTTCTGGATGTCAGCCTTAACCAAATGATTTACTAGTTCTTCGTTATTACCATGTTTTTTAAACAGGGAGCAAAATGTGGGTGCTTGAAAATGTAACAAAAATATCCAAGTGAGATTGAATTCATAATGTTCCTTGAAGATGTGCACGGTAATATGGAACTCATAATTATTCCAAATAAAAATTTATTCGTTTACAATTCTAAAGCTGGTTTATTTATTGCAGCATCGCTCTAAAGAGAAATTTCAGTAACCTGCTAAAACCCACTTTTTGAAAGAAAAATCGATTGAAGAAAAATTATATGGATTCAAAACTCCTTTCTTCTATGACTAATAACAACCTAGTTAAAACTATGTGCTTTCTGAAAGGCAATGCATTTGTTTCATAATAATAACTAATAATCTGGTTTATTTTGAACTCTATATTTGCATCTTCATAGCCTCAATGAATGTTTTCTGGACTAGGGCACTAGCATCTTAGATGCTATTTAAATGTTAAGACAATGTAAATCTACAGTCCAAAGCCATGTAACCCATAGTTACAGTGCAAGGAAGCTGCTGTCGTAACTCCTGACACCTTTAGTTTGAACATAATGCATCTGTAGGAGTTCTTGACCAAAAAGAAAATACAATAAACTCTTTCCAGCTTACCAGCTAATATGCATATGTAGATGTTTCAGACTGAACAGTTTCTCAAGACAGGGATTCTTTTTAAATAAAAGTAACATATTCTGGAAACTAATGGAACTTTATTCAGAGAGGGGTACTACTGCCCCATGGATACTGATTAAAGAGTAGATGTAGCTCATAAAATCTCTGGTCTGTTTTTTTAAATGGAGCAGCCCTAGTGTTGCCATCGGTTTATTCAGGCAGGAATGGCAGTTTGGCACTAAATTATGTTAATCTGTTTGTGTGAATGTGGACAAAACAATTATGTGCCAAATACTGGCCTTTGTAGAAGCACAAAAGTAAGCAAGCAAATGATGTGATGAAGAACCCATCCACAGGCAGGCTGGTCAAAACCCCTGCCTTGCAGTTCTCCATTTGCTGCCACCACAGCAGCAAACAAGTTCCAAAAGAAAAAAAAATCTTATGTAAGGAACTGGGATCTATTCATGCTGATATGTGAGATATACTATATTTAGCATGGAAATATTTTCCTGAAAATAGTTCCAATGATTTCTGCATTGTTGCCATCTTGTCAACTCATAGAAAGGAATTCAACCTTGGCAGCTTGGTATTAGACCAGATCCCTACAAGTCAGGACTTGGTCACTCCATAAAAATTTGAAAACCATATAGAACCCTTGACAGTTGTTGCAGGGCTTCATAAAATTTTTCCTGTAGATCCAGATGATGAAAGAAAACTTTAACACTGATAATTAATGACTTATTGATATTATTTATCATTCTATCTGATATTAACATAATATTAAAAATTATAATATAAATTATAATATTTGAAGCTCTAGAGTTTTCATATGAGAGTAGTACTTCCTTCACTACAGAATTCTGCTTCCACCAGTTTTCATAGGTGGTCCGCACCTCTAGTGATACATAATGGTAGATGGTCCTTGACTTGTGTAGCAAAAATGCAAGGACATTGGTAGAATCTGACTTTCATAAAAGAGATGTCCTGTTGAAAGCTGTGATATATTCTTGCATATCTGCATGTACAAGAACTGAGCAAAATTACAGGCCAACAGTAATGTGAAGCTTGTGATAATAAGACATGAGGTCACTTGATTTGTTCAGCCTGGAGGAGACTGAGGGGAGACCTCATTGCGATCTTCAACATGCTCATAAGGGGAAGTGGAGGAGCAAGTAGAGATCTCTTCAGTCTCTTGACCAGTGACAGGACTCAAGGAACTGGCTTGAAGCTGGGTCAGGGGAGATTTAACTTTGCTGTCAGGAGAAAGTTTTTCAGCCTGCAGGTGGTTAAGCAGTGGAACAGTCTCCCCAAAGAAGTGATCACAACAGCAAACCTGACAGAGTTCAAGAGTTTAGACAACACTCTCAGGGATATGGAGAGATTCTTGGGGCTTCCTGTGCAGAGCCAGGAATTGGACTTGGTCATACTGATGGGTCCCCTCCATATTCTATGATCAATATATTCTACAGTTCTGTGATTCTCTGGCTGAAAATAAACTTTCACATTCAAAGACAAAGTTAAAACTGACCCCAAACAGAATTTAACTGAGGAATCTTGATTCTCTGTGCTATATTTTTTTTCCAAACAGAAGCAAAGCTTACTTTTTTTTTTTTTTTTTAAGTTTTTATTCCTTGTTGTGAAGTGTGAGTGTTGAAATCACTGGGAAAAAAAAAAAATTCTCCAAAAGTACCTTAGGTCAACAGAATATATGGGTTTACACCTTCTTGTCTTAAAAGTCATTATGAATCTAGCTTCCTTCAACAGTCTCTGGATATGAAGTTTTTATGAAAGCCCTCCATTTTATGCTGTGTATAATGTCTAAGCACAATAGAAAACATGATCTATAAGAACCAGCATATGTTCACGGTCAGCAGTACAATAAAAATTATAAAAGAGACATAATTTGATTACGTTGCAGTTCACATTCATAATAAGGCCAAGGAAGAAACTGTGAAGATGATACCTGCTTAAAAGGACCCAGGAGATCAGACAAAACTCTGACAGGAGGAATCAGAATTGTGCAGTCCAGTGAAGAATTAAGCTACTGGGAGTAATAATATGGGCTGATGCACTCAATATAGCAGTAATGCCCTCTGAGAAGGGTAGGAAATAATTCAGTTCCTCTAGGCTGCACAGAAGCTAAATACAGTATGACAAGAAATAGTAGCAGTACTCATTATGTCTGATTGCTAATTACCCCTTTGAATGATTCGGTTATGCCTGCTACTAGATAATTAGTTTAGTAATTTATGGCTGCAGCACAAACTAGTATTTTAATTTTCACTGCACAGTTTTTACAACACCTACAGTTCAGTTAATATCTCCCTTTTTACTCAATTTCAAATTGCTTTTTTTGATAACTGATGGAGGAATAAAACCCAAGCAATTCTTTCAATTTCCCAGCATAGCTTTAATGGTAAATTGAGTATTTTTATGTAATTGTATTCAAATGTAAACTATATAAATGTAGAAAACAACTCTACCTGAGCTTTTAACATGGTTTCTTTATAGATTTGGGAATTAATCCTGGAAACCTTTGCATGGGAATAATTGTTGTAGTAAAGTTATTCATTTTCTCTATTCAGAATAAAATAAAACTAATCCTATGTATGACTGTTGCTAGGATTAGACCCTTGGGATGAAGTAAGTTTATTTTTTGCCTTTTTTTTGGCAATTGCACAGGTATTTCTGCACTCCCTGGTTATTCTGCTTACAGGCATTGATTCTTCTACACAAGGAAGGTGCAGACTGCAACTGGTGACATTTAGAATGCTGCTTGTAGTATATTAGTTGGTGGGATTTTAAAGAATCATCAGTTTTCATGAATATTTATATTTCTTTAAAAATCAACTGCTACTTAGTTCACTCAAGCAAGCATGAAAGCTAATTCTAAAAGGTAGTCAGAGATATATGTTTGGCAATTTGTGAGCAGTGTTGTTTTTCTAATAAAAATGCCACATGGTAATTTAGACTGCCAATGGAAAATGAGTACCTGAATAGCACTGAGGTTCAAGGTCATATTTTAATAATTTGTAAAATGCTTTTAACCTCAATCTCACTTTGCTGGTTTAAGATAAATATTTTTCTTTTGTCATTAAGTGATTTTGTGTGTGATTCAAGAGACTGCTTTCTATCAGACCTACCTGTGTTTGATTCACATTATCACTTATGTTCAATAGGTTTATTTTTTTTATATTTCCATAATCTTTTTCCGTTTGGGGAGTCATATTCTGACAGTGCCTAGGAACCAGTTAAAATGAGGCTGCCTGTGTGGAGTAGTTCACAAAGTAACAGTCAGTTTGCCCAAGAGACTTTTGATCTAAATACACTGGATAAGTCTGAGATTTATTTTCACGTGTAAAAGCTGTAGCAACTGAGTCAGAGTAACCTGTTTGACTTGTCTGACTGGGTAGTACACAGCAGCAGCTAAGGTTGTGTGGGCAACAGGGAATGTAGAGTAAAAGGAGGATGGGAGCAAACATCCAACCAGGAGAGCAAAGAAAGTCTATCCAAACCACATATGGATTTTCATGGCTGAAATTTCTTCTTTTCTCAGAGATCTCGGCAATTTTTGGTTTCTGTTGCTCCCTCTCTTATTGCAGTCACCTTAGTTCTAAGCAAACTGCTGCTGCTTTACTTTTCCCCTGTATATCCCTCTTTTCACAGTGACTATTTTTCTCTCTCTACTAGGAGAACCAGGCAAGTTTACTTCTGAATTTACTATTAATCTCTGTGCCAAGGAATGGGTGGACAGAGAAACAAAATATGGCTGTGTAGGACACACCTCTTCTCTTTTCAAACAGCACAACAATTTCTATGCTTCTCTTGGCCTCAGAGGAAATCAGCAGAGGTTTTCTTGTGTCCAGTGATGTTATAGTTCAATGGCACTTTGTCACCCTTCAGAGGCAGATGTCAATGCCATCTCTCTTCTTACAAGAATAGTTTTATGTACAGTGCACTCTGCTTCAGAGGAAGTTTGGGAAAGAAATCCTTGAACTTGACTTGCAAGTTCCTACTTTTCAAAGACAGCACTTCTTTTTGAGGGTGTTTTTTCTCCTCAACACCCAAGAAGCCAAGCACAGCCGCAAAAGAGTCAGGAATCCTTAGTCAGTGGCACATGCCCTGCTGTGCTCTGTCTCATGTCCACCTGCACCTCATTGCTGGATGCAGCCTGCATCCATAAGGCAGGGATGGTTTGAAGCAAGGAAGGGAAGAAGGAAGGAACAAAGGAGTTAAGGTCAAAGAATGAGAGCTGTGTGGTGTCCCTCACCTTCAAGGTCTGAATGTGAGCCATGGCAAACTGTAATTTTATTATAGCTCTAACAAGCAATTCTTCAAACATGAGATAAAGCTGGCAAAAACATCTGCCTATGTAGGATTTGTTGATGAATTCTTTCTTTTTTTTTTTTTTTTTTTCTTTTTTTATGATCAGAATGTATTCTTTGATATTTTGGAATACTTGTTCCCCTTCAGTTTTGGCTTTTCACTCTTGTTTTACCATATCCCATGTGTTCCACGAAGCTGTGCAGTTTTGTGTCGTGTTTCATCTCATTACTCACTGCTGAATCATAAGCAAAACTTGGTGTTATAAAGAAATGAGCCTTATCTCAAGCTCTTTATTTTCTGGATTTTTATCTGTTGTGTTAATCCCTTTCTTTATAACAGGAAAGTTCACTTGTTATATCACATTTTGGTCTCCCGAGGTTCAGTAGTTTGTGGGAGGTGAATAGCTTGGAAGGAGAAAGTAGTGAAGCAACTGAAAATTGGTGCTGAGAAATTGGGAAGTTCATGTTTGCTGATTTCATATAAGAAACCAAATAACTTGAATAAGGAACTTGAGGTAGCCTACGAAAATGAAAAACTCCATGGGAAAGTTGCACTGTTCAGTTTTCATATTCACATTTATCTACCCAAGAGGACCACTAGCAGGCTATGATTTTATCAGTACAAGACCAGTATTATTGAAAATGTGTGTGTTTGTTGGCTATTTTCTATTGTTTCCTATTGAGTTTAACATTTCAGAGTTCACATTCTAAAGCAAGAAGAGGTCCATACTAAATACTAGATTATGACAAGTCTCTTTGCAGAAGTAATTATGTGATTTTCTTGTTCAGGGACAAGAATTGAGACACTTGGCTATCAAAGGAAACATAAAAGTGTGTTCAAAATCATTGCATTACCATTCCTAGCACATTAGCACTGTTACTGAAAAATCAGTTGGGACTAGCAGGCAAATATTTAGATTATCAAAATTAGTTTTTCCTTCTGAGTAGCAACACACATTGTCTGTGGGTACTGTATTTCTGAGAAAAATATTTGGCAATGTGAGTTTATCAAATTTGTTTTGTTCCTGTTTTTTTGTTTTCACTGCAATTCGATGACATATCCATGGTTTGTACTTGCAGCAAGCTTTCTGTCCTCTGTCTGATGTTTACCAGCACTGGATCAATGTTCTAAAGGGCAACTCTGACAGCATTTCTGTGAACATCAAGCTCATGTTTACTATAAAATGAAACAATCCCCATTGTAGACAATGGTTTAACTTCTGAAATATGTATGCTCTGACCTATTTGATAAGTGGTTTCCTGAAGACTGAATGTAGTGACTCCTCTCCATTACCAGTTACACAAAGAAGGGGTTGTTCCCTCCAAGGCAAGCTGTCTCAGCATTAGCTTGACCTTTCCAACTTTGTTTGGAGCAACGCTTTAAGTTTTTTCTACCTGGCAGAGATTTTCACTTCCACAGTCATAACAGCCTGTCCTTCTGTTCTTTGTCTTAGCTGTCTGCTGCTAGCCATGAATATTGCATGAGAATAAATGTATACACAAGTATTCCAATCAGAATTTTCCTTGCTGTGTACCACATTACCAGATGAAAGCACACAAACAGCTTGTTGAAAGCCTACATTCACTGCATAGTTTCTGCAACAGGGAGGGAGAAGATGAAGCAGCTAGGGCCAGTTCTGTGTTCTGAGGGTGCCATGGGCAAAAGCAGCATGGGAAACAATATTGATTAGATGGAACATAAGGAAGACATTTCTACCATGTGTGTGGTGAGACACTGGAACAGGATGCCCAGAGAAGTGGGAATGCCACATCATTGAATTGTTCAAGACCAGGTTAGATGGGGCTTTGAGAAACCTGCTCTAGTGGAAGATGATGCTGTGTGTGGCTGGGGTCGTTGGACAAGGTGGTCTGTCAAGGTCTCTTCCAATCTAAAGGATTCTGTGATTCCATAATTCTATATGGATACTCCTTCCCAGTATTGCAGTACCTTTGAGGAGCAATGAAATTTAGAGCAGCCATAAAAGTAAAGTCACTGTGGTGCAGGGCAGATCTAAGGTACTTGGTAAATGCCAAAATGTTAAAAGATTCTTCCATACTCCTGACTCATACTTAAGGACATTGTTGACTCATTGCTGCAAAAACATAATAAAAATGTTTTGTTCCACGAAAGAAAAGCAGAGAAAATTGTGAACCTTGATTTCTAGGACTACAATCTTCATTTTTGGTCATGTCTATGCTTTTGGTAACTCTATTATGATAATAAAGTGTTTGCTGGTATATAAACTAAAAACCCTTCTTGATATTTCATATTTCAAGAATAATCCCTACAATGACTCATGAATTTGGATACTTCCTGTGCAGTAATGGTGTCTATATAACCAGGTAGTTAAGCTTCATTTCAGCAGCGCTCTAATGTAATTAATTAAAAGCTCTAATCTGGATTTTAGGTTGTTAGTGTGAGATTATTGGTCCTACTGGTCCTCCAGCTGATTTGATAGCTCTGTTCTTGATCTGCTAGAGGTGACTTAGCTACACAGGCAGGGGCAGTTCTGGGCATGCTCCAAAGGCAAAACTTCACAAACCACCACCATTTGAGTCATTAAGTGATTCAGGAGATGAGTCACCATACCAACACATGGAAAGTCAGAGTTAAATACCAGAGAAATGGATAACTGTGCGTATCAGCTTCAATTCTGTCATTATGAGGAAGAAACCGTAATAATTAGATTAGAAGACACTGTAACTGGACTAAGTCTTTGATTTGCCTATATTAGTATGGTTACAAGAACTAATTATTACTCTGCAAGATATTTCTGCAACCTACAAGTTACATGATAGTATGGTTTAGTATGCTGCCCTTGAGGCTTATCTATAATCTGGATGCATGATTGACTATGTCTTCACTGTTACACTTGCCTTGCATACATCCCTCAGCGTGGGCTTGCCTCATGGTGCCAGTTTTGTGTGAACTCTGGATCCCAGCTAAGCGGGTGCAGAAATAAGCACCACCTACTCTTTCTCTTCAGCTAAGCACTCACTTTCCTGGAGCTCTCAGTGCCTTCTGAGCACCATACGGGCACAGCAGCACCAAGGAGTCGGTTGTTTTGTAATTTGTCTGCTTAGGTTACTCTAGAGAAGTCACAAGTGAAAAAGCTTTCTCAAGACTGTGTTTCTAGGCTAATATGGGCAAAAGCCTTTTTAAGCCAAAGAGAGAATGTGAGAATGCATGATGGGATTTTTCTACTGCAGCTTTGTATCGAAACTCATATATCAGTTTTAGATCCTGTTTTCTAAGTCATTTGATTCTGGGCCAGATCCAAAGGGTGGTCCTCAATTTGTTGCTGTTTTTAAAGAAAAATGCAAATTAGAGGAGGGGGGGAAAAGTCCGGTGAGGAAGACAGGCTTTAAAATTTGTTGTTATTCCTTTTGCCATGCTCACAGTAGAAGGTTGCATAGTAACAGAGAGCAAAGCAGGTGGTTCTGAGCTCTGAATTTCAAATTGTTTTATTTTTTTGGCAGTGGCCCAATCAGATAAATATTGCTGGGGATTGAGAAAAGTACCCTAATAAATCAGCTGACATACAGAATACCTAGATAGAAAATGGTTTTGGTTATTGTCTTGGTATAGATTTTGTGTACCCTTTGTATTTATATTCTATTGTATTTTAGCTGTAGGAACAAAAGGTCTAATTTTATCACCATTAAAATGTTTGCCATGAACATTTAGGGCTGAGAACTTTTTTTTTTCCCACAAACAGAAATTCCACTGAATTTCAATTTCCATCTGTTTAGTTTATATGCAAACATTGTAGTGAGAGGTAAACACAGCCACTAAGGCATTTAAGAGATCCTGGCTGGTCATATAGCTGCTGGAGCAAGAGAGGAAAACAAGACGGTAATCCAAGGGAAGAACGTGACCTTCTGTCCTGTGTGACTGGGCCTTGGAGAGCCTCTGGGGACCATTGCCATGTGTTTTGCGGCTGATTTACTGTTGCCTTGTGGATGACAAACAAGCCCCGAGGAGGATGCTCTCAAAGGATTGCATCTTGGAGCCTTGTGCTGCTTCCCTCTCTGTGCCGAGTGCCCACTGGCACCAAGGCTGCTCCTGTGGTTCTACTCCGCACATGGACAATTTCTCATCCCTGTGGCTAATCAGGAATCGGGAAAACCAATTAGGCTGAAGGATCAGGACCTGATGAGGCCAGAGATAAAGATAAAAGACAGATGTAAGATAAAATGTCAGTGTTCTGAGTAATCCTGCAGAACAGGGAGGTTTCAGCCTCAGAGGTCCATTTAAGATGCCTACATACAACTCTTCAAAAATTAAATGAATGTATGTATTCTCTTTGTTCGGCTAAGTTGCTCTCTTCATGATCTCAAAAGACTGTTTGCATTTGCGGTATCTTTGCTTCATAGTAGGCTGAAAATAGTTGGAAAGAGCTAACAATATGGAAAGCTTCTGAGATCAGGATTATTGAGGTATTTTTGGATTCACCTCTGGGTAAAGGTATAATCTATCCTTTCATACTGTCTCAGCACTTCTTGGGAATCAGACAGGTCTGGTTTTGTGAGTGTTTTAGGGTGTTGTGAAAAGAATGAAAATAAACGTGAAATTAATTGATACTGGTGTTACATCCATAACAGAATATACTTTCTGCATATTGTGTAATCTCTGAGTGGTAACAAAGATAGTTAATCATTGTTTCAAAGATTTATTTTCTAAACACAACTCTTAAGGACATTTGTATTACAATGTCAATTACTCTTAGAATGTAAAATAGAATGATAATTCCTTTATACGATGAATATTTCAAACTTGCTTTTGTTCTACCTGCACTATTCTTCATTATACATTTACTTGTAGAACTATCTCGACAATATTAATTTAATTTTGACCAGTGGATATAAGTTATTTATGATTTCAAATAAAATCTCTTAGTAAGTCATTCTGTCAGCAGACTAGTCTTTTGGAAGAAAAAAGGTATAATCAAAAAAGAATCTATATTTTTTGCATCTTTATTGTACACAGTTTATAGCCAGTGATATTTGTGTGGGTCTCTGTCTGTATGTGTGTATGTGAGAGAGAGAGAGAGAGAGAGAGAGAGAGTGAGAAAGAAATACTAATGTGCAGTGACATTTTGTTTAATGCATTATAAAAAGTACAAAAAAGGAAGAAATCGTTTGGAATTTAACTAAACTGGAATTATTTTAAATTACTAAGAATTAGGGTGAATTCATCCGGAAGCACATTTTGGTCTGACATTTGATTTTGGGAATTAGAACTGTTTGTTCCCTCTTTATCTACATCAGGGATAAAAGCAAAAGAAGAGAGCTGGAAAAAAATGGAAAATAATTTTTAAAAAGAGAGAAAAAAGGGCAGAAAATACTCTATTTGCTTTATTTCATGGTGAAGGTTCTGTAAGGAAACACTGATCTATAGAAACTTAAATCAGAAGTTAAAGATTATCTAGTCTGGTTGCCACTGACATGGAGAAAACCTGGACAAAAACTAGGGAGTTTACATTTAAAATTCCTGTCCTCTAAAGCCCAAGTGGAGAGTGTACTCCCAGCTACAGTAATGTAAGTCCTTCTATCAAGGACTGGGAGCATCTGGGGTAGAGGTTCCATGGAATGTGCTGTGGATGTGTCTGTGCTGGGTGGGATCCCATGCCCTCAGTGCTCACCTAAACTGTGTCAATGGCTGCAACTGGAAATGTGGTGATTCTCAAAAGCAGAGGTCTGTACCACCTTGGTTTTAGGTTTCTCTTTACACCATAATCACAGTGCCCATTCTGTCATTTTGGGGGGATTTAATAACCCAGTGTGGAACCACTTAAAATGTATGTTATGCAGCAAATAGTTTTCTCTGTGATTTACTGATCCATACAGAAGAAACCAACATACTGAACTATGGATATCAGTGATGTCCTTCCCTTGAACTTGTTGTATGAAGAAAAGCAGGTCAAAGCTGGGCATTTTCTGTTGCCAACTTCAAGTCTAGTGGATTTCCGTTGTGAAATATGTTAGAAGATTGTTGTTAGATACTTTCTATTTAATCATCAGCAAATTAATTTAATGTCTGAAGACTCCTTTGAATGAAGATTTTATTTCATCTTATCTGATTGATGGTCAGCATTTCTCCCATACAATTTCCATTGGCATAAGGTTCTAAAACAGGACTGAAGATTGCTTTGAGACCATAATTAGATTTTAAATGGCAATATACCTCTACTATCTTCAGGCAAGGAGTTTGAATGGCTACTTCTTTCCACTAGCATCCAATTAACAATGCAAAGTACAATGGTGGAATCTGCCTGGGAAAGTTTTTACATGCTTTATTCTTTCATTCACACAATAAAAGAAAGTGCTGTCCTCTTCAAAGGTGACAGACAGAAAATGGATTTACATATCAAATGTCTCTGTGCAAGAATGCAGAATTTTGTCTGTGTTGGTACATTTAATTTTATGCGTATTTTATTTCTGAAGCTCACGAAAGAGCAGTTTAATTTCTGCAAATATGTTCCCAGAGCAAAGACATGAAGACAGCTTTCTTATTAGAAAAATCTACACTTTTTTATTAATCTCAAAATATTGATACAAAAGTATCTGAAAAATATAGACACAATATTATTTGCAGCAAGGCTCTGTTTTAGACATTGATTACTGCACTTTAACAGCCAGTTTCTAAGCCAATAGCAATGGGATGTTTGCAATGTAAACTTAAGCCTGTTTGGGAGCTAACTGATGGCTTTAAGATAAGCACTGTGCAAAAAGAGATACATGGAATAAAATGTCAATTGATTATTCCTAGTAGAGTTATACCTCGTATTTGAGAGTTCTTAACCTATTTCACCTCTCCCCACAAGAGAGGTTTAAGTCACAGCTCTTCTAACTCTGTGGTTTTATCTTAATGCAGAATTTCAGGCAGAATTTACCCTTCTTATTTCTTTTGGATATAATTATTTGTACACTAAATCAAAAGTATTTCAGACTTCATCAAACTAACATTTTCAGTTTATACCTCCAAAATGGCATGATTTTCTAATGTACCTTCTGATGAATTGCTGTATGATCTAGAGATATAGATCTGTAACATTTTCTCCCTTTTCTACACTGGAAAAAGAATTTATTCTGCTGACTACATGTGTAGGCATTGTTCTGAATGAATTAAAGAAAAATTATGTGCAGTGCACTCAACTCCATACCCTTAATTGGAAAATGAGCATGGATTGCCTTTGGTCTAAATAGATTATGAAAAACTCTGTTTGAAAGCAAAGCTTTTAATACCAACTGCTATAATTTTTATTTTCAAATTAATTTCACAGTTTATTCATACATTTATACATTTCTACTTTGAATTGATGAATCTATCTTTTCGGTTCAGGACCAAACAAAACCAAGTATCTTAGACCAGAAATTCAAATACGCCATATTTATAAATTACACATATCAAAGACATAGATCTATCCTACAATTTATACTTCATAGGCTTAAAAATAATTGTGTCCTTAGCTGCTGGGTGATGTGCTCTTCCTTTATGGAATTTGAGAATAATTAGATCATTTGTTCTAAACAGTAAAGATGACATATCTATAACTGAGATTATACCAGTCTTTAGAAAATATGTTTTATATAAGAGACTAAACAGTCAAAATATCTGGCAAACGCAGGGTGCAAAATCTTTGATGGTTATGGCATTTTAGTGTGCATATATGTATGTATAACTAAATGTATATACTTCATATATATGTAGCGTATGTATATATATATATTACACATACATATAATCAAACTTCATTGCTTATAGATTTTAGCTGCAGTAATTCAGGAAAGCTTTTATACTTTGGAAAACACTTTTGCAAAAGAATAATACCTTAGTGTTGCAGCTCTAAAAACCTCATAATCCAGGCTCCACAATTAAATAAAAATCAAACCTTTCTCATATTTTTATGGAAATAGGATGGAATGCCTGTGTCTACCCACCTGGTCTGGTTACCCATGTGAAACTCCACTATATAGCTGTACTCAAGAGAGAGTATGATGTTAATATGCAAAATGCTTTTCCTTCTTTGCCACAAGTTCATGGTTCTCTAGGCAGCTTCTCTGTGATTTCTCTAAGCAAATCAAGTGAATTAACTGAAACACCATGGGATTACCATTATTCTTATGCCCAAAGAAAGGCATTTTCCTTCTGAGTATTCCTGTCTGCTGGGACAATCTGAGTTATCTTCTATTGGTTTTCATTCTTAACCAAGCGTTTTTTGAGTGCGTGCATTAACATGTGGCGACTTTGGAAGATATTTCTATGTCCAGTGTAGTGACAAGGATAATACAGCTCTGACAGAATTCCTCTGACAGGACTGTCTAGCATACTGAGGAATGTTTCATAGTTCACCGGTGCTCCCTAGTTCTCCTGCCAAATGTGCAGAAATCGATGGAAACCTGGTCTGTAGCTCAGAATCAGAGCTGCTGTGGCCATGCAATAAATATGAGCATGGCTAGAGAAAACCAATAATAAAAAAAGAGGTTTAATCCCTGTTTATGAAAGAGTAGATAAAATTCTTTTTTTTTTTTAAATGTGCTTGTACTGTTAAATTTTGAAGTGTGATGGTAGTTCTGGAGTATTCCATATGATTCTTGCAGATAATAATCCTAAATAGAAGGAAGAATGCATAGCAAATCCTGATGAAGATGAAGAATGCATCTCAGACACCTCAGAGCCTCTATAGGGATCAGAGTTGCTGAGATACCATCATGTCAGCTACCAGAGAGGTTGTGAAAAAGGCAGTGAAAAAGCAAATATCTTTCATATGGTAAGGAAAATATCATATTCATACCAATGGATGCAATAAGATAAAGATAATCTTCCAGTTCCAATGTTCTCATTCTTTAAAAAAAGTAGACTTATCAATGGAGCAAAGATTTGGAATTTAAAAAATTTGTTTGCTGACAGTTATGTAAAATTAGTTGATTTCTTTTGTTTTGCATTTCAAAATTAACGTTAATAACAGTTGCCACATTTAAGTTCTAGTTAATACTATGTGCACTTAAGAGTGCTGCTCCATCCTATCCCTGGAGATAAATGTCAGCAGAATTGCATAGATAGTTATTTCAAGATAAGGAACACTTGATAGTCAGATATATTTATTTCAGATGACTCTGGAATATTTTTTTTTCCTTTTGATGTGTGTGTATATGTGTATATGCAGTGGTATTGGGAAACTCTACTGTTTTAGGATCAATGTTTTCAATTATTTTTTTTTTTAAAGGCAAAACCTAAAAAGTTTAGAGTTTAACTCATTTTCCTGAAGTAAATAAATACCTAAATAAAAATGTGTAATTTTGGGTGAGGAGTATGAAGAGGAGAGTGTTGAGCTAGCAAGAGAGAATAAAGGGGGAAAAAAAGAAATTACAAAATAAATGAAGAAGTATTTCTTTCTCCACAGGCTTTTAGAGAAGCAGAGAGTGATGGAGTGGGTACTCAAGAAAAACATCAAATTGGGAAAATAGAAGCTAATCAGGCAAGAAAGAGATTATGGATGATTAGGGACCCAGACAAAAGTTGCATTTGTTGCTGGAGAAGGAGGCTAGAGAGCAGATGTGGTCTCCTGTATGACAAAAAGCAGTAAAACTGTAGGTGCACTGGATAGGAGAGCAAGTCACAATGGTGTGAACATGGAAGAGCTGGGGATGGGAAGGGGAAGAGCTGTGTGGTTCTGGAAGGAGTGAAAATGTGGGACATTCCAGACCTATGAGGAGCAGGGATTTGCTTCGAGTAGCACTCTGCAAAAAGCAGCCACTCTGGCCAAGCTGTCTGACTTGCCTGAAGCAGAGCCATCAGAGGCAGCCTGGTGACAGCTTCTCTCAGAGGCAGGAAATATGGAGGAAGTTGCAAATCTGGGAGGGAGATTCTCCCCTGTCCCACCTACTCTGCTAACCGTGGGTGTAGCAAACCAGACTCCATGTCTCGCACTGTTTTTTCTGTCTTGCTGCATATTCATGTTCTTTTCTTTCTCAGTCCTGCAGCAGCAAGGTCTGTCCCTGAGGCAGCAGAATTCACAATCAAAAGATGAGGGGGAAAACCAGATTTGGTGCAAGATACAGAATTGGAAAGGGTTGAAAAGAGAGCTGTAAGACTCAAGGCAGAATCATTGTCAAATGTCCAATAGCCCTATTTTGGGATTGAGAACAAGAGATCACTTCGGGGGAACATTTTCACTCTCCTAAGCTAAATGTTCCACTCTTTCCCTAAACCCTTCAAATGCAAGTTTGACCACATTGTTTGCTTTCAGAGTTTGAAAGAGAATTGATAAACATTTTACTAATCCTTTCACGATTCCCTATCGCCTCCAGGAGTTACATGTATGGTTTCTAGTTTCTGCATGGTGTAACCTCAGCTATAGACTGCTTGTCACAAAGGAATAAAAATTATTAACAATTTTAAAATACTGTTTCTTCAATATGCTTTAAACAGATTAATCAAGTGCGTTAATTTAATAATTAATCTTTTTGCTGCCTCTCACATTTTAAAAACATCCCCTTATGTCTTCATTGTAAATAAGACCCCTTTCCTGCTGAAACTCTATTCTTGGGCATTAATAGTCTTCCTTCTTTCTCAACAAAATTAAACTTGACTCAAAAATCTCAGTGGAACTTTATATGGTTTGTAAACCTTGCTTTTTACAGTTTCAGGTCAAGTTGAAAGTAAAGGCAAGAGCACATCTCTTGTGAGTGGGCACAAGTGAAAGTGTTGATTCAGCACTTAGCTGTCAGCAAAAAACTAAGGCATGAAGGAAAGTCAAAATTTTTCTACAGTTCTCAATTCTGTTGCAAAATCAAGTGTTTATGGGCTTGGGATGTTTTTCTCTGAAATTATATGCTGCTTTTCTGCCCGTTTGATGCAAGTTATGTTCTTGACATGTTCCCTGTTTTTCCTCAGTAACTTGAAATTGTCATTTCTTTAGATCTTTTTGTTGTATATCAGCAGTATTACATTGAATCACAGTTCTCACCAAGTCTCTCACCTCTGATTTGTGTTCAATAGCCTGCTTTTCCAAGTCTGAAAGTTATTTCATGTTCTTTTTCTTTGCTTCTAATTCAACACTCATTGTGTATAATTGCAGGGTAGAGTGATGATTACTCTCCAAAGAATTACAATCAAACTTGGCTTGTTAGTGTATAAAGCTCTGACTGTTAATCACAATCATTTAAACACTATCTAACCCTCACTGAAACACAGATGGCACGTTGTTAGCATTTCAAGCTACCCAACTCACGGTCCCAGAGAGGACTTTGTTATGCTTTTAAGTTCTGCTTCTCTTCCGTGATGCTGAACAGTATCTGCTGGATTTGATACCCTCTCAAACACTGAGAAACACAGAACTACTGTACAGCTGTAGCAGCTCATGCAAATAAAAATGCATAACTTGTTTTTACTCAAAATGAAAAATTCAATCTTACAACACAGAATGAATACATAAAGAAGCTCTATGAAGTAAAACTCCCAATATAAATAGGCAGCAATCTTGATTAAAACTAGAGAGAAATTTAAAATATGTGCATATTTGACTTAAAAAAACATTTGTAAACTTGATCAGTAATGGTAATTGAGAGGGTTCTGTAATCCCATTAGAGTCCTAAGATCCGGTGATTTTCATCAAGCCATAAATAAAATAGGTAATTAATTTTTCCAGTGCTACTGACACAAAAGCTCAAATACTGTCTATCTCGGAGTAGACCAAATAATATCATCAGTTCCAAGGCCTCAAACAAGGATTTTTAATAAGAATTATTAAATTATTGATACAATATGACAATACACTTCATAAAATACTGTATTTCTTAAAAAACATGCGTTTTGAAAAGGTTTGAAATAATTACACACAGAGAAGTTTAATTCTTAGGCTGTAGAAAAGGATTCTCTGCAAGGCCAGGTTACAGTGTTGTGAGATGGGTAGAAGACTAAGATTTCTGCTACTGCAGATTCAGTATGTACTAGTCTCCTTTTGAAAGATTCCCTATCAGTAAAATTGAGATTAAAAATGCCTTATGCAGAAGATGCCTTTGGAAATTGAGTTGCTGTTTTGAAAAAAAAAATCTATTGTTTTAGATAAACTCTGGGGAATAGAAAAAAACCCAGTTCTCTATGGAAGAATATGTTATTTAACTGGAACTAACTGTGCATGACTTTTCATTGGTATGCACCAAGTTAAAAGCTCAAGGTCTGGATGTGCATGGTCCAGTGCTGCCAGAGGGCAGGAGCATTTTCACTTTATGCCTCCCAGGGTGCTGTGAGAGGGGGAGGCTTCACCGAGGTACACAATGCTGTGCGAAGGCTCAGCCACATACTAGATGTTTCGTTTGTGAAATGAAGAAGGCTTTTCTCCTTACCTCGTACCAGGATTGTTGTTTTTTTCTACATAAGTTCCATTCTATGGTGAAATACTGGCTTATAAAATCAGAATTTAAAAAGAAATAAAAGCATTATTCCTGTATTCCTTTAGATACATAGTTTGATAAAAGGTAACTAGTCTCTTCCCATGCTGTTTCCTTCTACCACCTGAATCCTTTGTGTGTCCTTCCCTAGAGACTACTGCTTAGTTTGAGTAGGCAGAGAAGATTTGAACAAGTATCTAGACTTAGATGCATATTTTGTCATTGACCAGACACATGTTCTAGTAGGTGGCATCTCTGCTGCAAGAATGGGAGCAATTTTAATTCTCATTATTAGCTCCTGTAGCACTTAAAATGTCAGAGGCATAATTTGCTTAGCACAAAAAACAGTGAAGCATAACGTAAATTGTATTTCCAAAGCAGACTTTCTGTGTTATTGGTTATTTTTCAAAATACCAGTAAAATTGATACTACTGTCAATGAAATTCTTTACCAAGTTATAATTAAAGTATTTTATAAATATCTACCTAAGTAATTTCCTTGCAAAGGTTTCAAGATCAGATACTGTCTTCCACTTGTCTTTCATCTTTAACATTTAAGTTGAATTGTCCATAAGGAAGTCTGTATGGACAAGCACTGGAAAAAATGCTTGTCAGTTCTGCAATTGTGTATTTATTTGGGTTTGTTACATAGACATAAAAGCCTATTCTCTTTTTGTTCTTAAGCACTATATGTGCAGCAAAAAAATGCACACATAATGCTCTGAGGAGTATTTACTGAGGAGCTGTGGTTTCTGGTCCTGTCATATCATTCTTCAGTGGCAGTGGAAAAGGTTAAATGTTATAATAGAGACCTCACTAATGAAATCTACATTCCAGCCATTTACTGTATGTGGCTCAGGATCTTTTGTCTCAATACAGTGGCACAGTACAATACATATAAACATCCTTCCGTTGTTTCCCAGAGCTGGTATCAGATCTCACTTTATATCATTCATCAGAAGTACACTTTCATTCCAGTTCAAATAAGGTGTAGTATCCACACAGTTGTCTAAAAAGAATATACTATGTGTCATATTGCAGCTTGTCCACTTGCAGATAGACACATAATTTCTCTGTTGTGTTCAATGTTCAACTTGATTTCTTTGATTTGAATTGAGGAGTGATTTGAATATAATATGACTTCAAACCAACGTACTTATAACACTCAGGAAAAATGTATAGCTTGTTTTAGCCCAGCAATCAGGGAATTGAAGCTTTGAGACAAATTCTGACCTTCTTGCAACATGCTATTCTATGTCAAACACTTTGAAATTGAGTTTATTTTTACAGCAGCAAGTTTAATGTCAAGTGCTTGAATGAAAATTGAATTAATTTGTTGCTTTCATTAATTGACCTCCTTTAATTTTCAAACTTTACATGTTTGTTTAATCTTAATACCTTTTGATTTATTCATGAAATGATGCTCTTCTGTGCTTTGTAATAATCTCTGACTATTCAAGCATTTTCAATGTGATATTCTCCATCCCAAGTTTTTAATGAGGTTTCTTATGTATGTATTTTTTAAATAAAAATTGTGGAGGCTTTTCCTTTTTATATTCATTAACTTAATAGTAGAAACCATGCCTGGTTAGGAAAACTTCATCAATTTAAGGTTCCAGAATAGGTCACCAAGTGTCATTCCAATAACAATGAAATTTGCATGCAATGCTTCGTTTGCAAGGAGTGCTTGTTTATCTTCTCTGGCATTTATTACAGTGATCAAGCAACTGAATTGATCTGCATATTATGCAAACCAGTCCATTTCTCAGGAAAGTTTTCAGGCTTTTTGTATTAAGAAAAATTTAATGCAAAGGCTTGTTGTAAGATAGCATGAGAAAAGAATTGGATCTTGTCACAAGAAATTGTTGTTACGGTCATCTCAGGGGACTAACCTATTTTGGGAAATTAAAAGTTCTGATGTTGTAGGTTACATCATCAAAATGTTTTATTGTTGGTGTTCTTAGCAGCATGAAGGAATGTTCTATTTTTCTTCATGGCTAATTGCATTATTGCCCATTCTACCAGTGCAACCACAAAGATGATTAAGAGAATTGGAGCTTTCAAAAGTGGAGATTTCACAATAAAGTGGGTTTCTAGCCAAAGATAATTTCAGAAGAAAAGGTTAGATCAGCTGGGAAAAGAAAGCTAACACTGCCTGTATCTTTAGAGTCAAGGAAGTGAAGATAGTGAAGGAGAAAAAGGTAGGTTATACCAAATTGTTGAATATCACTATCTGTAAACATGAAAAAGTCTCTTTCTCATCTTGATTTAGGAACATCTGTGGAAATGGTTTTTCCAACCAGATAAAATTTTTAGCTTTAACTTCACAAAAACAGAACTCAAAGCTTAGCACAAGAAAACAGACTGCTCCCAAATTACGTTTTGATGTAGATTTTTAATAGGGGAAAGTGCTTTGGCCAAGCTTTCTGAAATTGGGCTCCTTTTATACAGTACTTGCTGCAGTTCTTCTACACGAATGTTGTGAGTCACAGTGGCAAGTCTTACATAACTTTTCAAAGGAACAGGCCTTTAATAGGTAAAAATATACTTTTTAACAAAATGCAAACTTCACTTGATATTAATTATAACACAGAAAAGAACAAGATTCTACCAGTTGAACTTTAACAAATGTGGAAAGTCTTATTGTCATTCTCTTAGTTTATCCATTCAATAACATTAAGATTTTATTATATTGGTTGGACTTGATAATCTTTCCAACCTAAAAAGTTTTAGGATTCTATGGAGAGGGAGAGCAATTCAGAACATTAAAATTGAGCTTGTGATCCAAGCTGCCCTCAGGACTGGGTAAGGAGCTTAGGGAGACCAGAGAGACATGCAGGGTGCAGATGTGTGGGAAGAACTGGCACATCTCTGACTGTTGTGATATTAGAGAAATAGAAATTGTCCCATCCTGGTTCACCACACTCCTGAAGCTAGGGTGTTTATCTTTCTGAATAGATACTTCCAGAGTAACCCATCACTCAGAGGTGCAAGGTTGGCAGACCAAAGGCTGTCTATTTCATGAAACAATCCTTTTTTAAGATCTTTTACATGACTGAAAGCAAAAATTGCACTTTGAAAATAAGAAACTCTGAAGTTATTGTCTGTCACTGTTTTGCCATCCACCATTCATTTGATTGCTGAAACATCTCTTTGTGTCTTATCTGAAATGAGATCATAAATTCTCCAAGGAAGGATTTGTCTCTTAAAATATCACTTGTACAGCAATTAGCACTTTGGCTTGCTGAACTTTAACAGTGTTTTCTGATCTTGCCATAACATAGCAAATAATCACTGAAGTATGAAAAATAGATCCAGAAGGCATTTTAAGACTATATAATCTGTTTCCTGCTCTGAAACACAGTTTCAATATATCTTTCAAGAATGATATTGATATATGTCCAACCTTAAAGAGCTCCAGCAATGAAGGTCCCATAACCTCATAAGACATGTATTTTGAGGGGTTTTAGTGTACACTAATTTACACTATATTTGCTATACATATTTTGCTACTGTTTTTACCTGCGTTATTTTCTGTAGTTTAACTTAGCATTGTTTTTGCTTGTCTCAGGAATATGGAGAGTACATAATTTCCTTTTACAGCAGAAACATTTAATGTATTTGAAGTCTGGCCCTCTTCCCACTAGGTGTTCTCTTGACTATAAATTACATGAAGATAGCAAACAAAACCCCCATATTTCTTTTAAAAAACCCAAACCTAAAACCTGAGAGTTAAAGTTAAGGCTAGGCAGTATAAAGAAACCAGATGAGATGCTGAGATTTTCATTCTGACCCAGAAAACTAAGAAACACAAACTGTGTGGATAATTGTCTCACTTGTACAGTTACCATAGAAGGTGCCTGACAGTGCTTTGTGGACTACAGAGGATATCACAGGAATGGTCTCAAGGGCTTTAGAACTAATGTGGATGTTTCCACTTCATTACTTTCAATGGACCACAGTCTGATCTGTCTGCTTTAATGAATGGTTACCCCTCTGGAAGACAGGCTACTGGTTATATTCTAATGATGACATAATTAGGAAGCAGAAATAGATCTCTGTGAGACGACTGCCTGTAGCCAAGGCCCACGGGCTCCTTGGTTTGATTGTGCACATATCCAGGTTTACTGAAGCGTGGAAAGATGGACTGTATGGTGTTAGAGGAAGCATCAGAGTGATAAAAATTATTATCTGTATTTTTTCAGAAGAATTTTATTTGTTGCAGTTTTTGAAGTCATACAAATTTTTGGATGCCGATTTTCCAAGGATATTTCTATTTTAAGATGATGTCTGAAACGTAGGTTGGAGAGCAGTGCAGCAAGCTGCACCAGTAGCTCTAGCATTAGAAGTATAAATTTTATTAAAGTATTTTAATACTAGGAAAATAATAAAGCATAGCATAGAATAGCATAGCATAGCATAGCATAGCATAGCATAGCATAGTGAAGTCTGGATTGTCAAAATGAAGCTGAAAGCAAAGTATGGTTTTGAATAGGGCTTACAAATAAGCATTAGAATAATTGTGTGATTGAGAGAACAAATCAGAAATCAGGAATAATAGGTGAAATATCTTCTACACTGGCTGTTAAGAATTTGGCCAGCAAGAAAGTAAACATAAGGCACTTGTACAGACCACACCATGACTCATATTTTTTTATTTGTGTGGCTGTGCCAACTTGCTTACAGTCATTATTCTGCTTACAGTAAAATAAAATCCAAAACCAGAAACTGTACCCAGTGCAAAGCTAAACTTTGAGACTCAAATGCCTTTCTGTGTGGTGTCATCTTACTATGTAGCAGATGATAATTCATAGGCTGTCTCAGATTATATTTTACCATATTTTAGTTTTCTTTAAGGAAGTAATCCAATAACAATTTAATTTACATTGTGGGAAATTTAAAATATACTAATTCAGTATATTAGCCAGGTCTTTGATTTTGAAATGATATTTTAAATTATTTCTATTATGGTGACATAATATTAATATATTTGCAGGTAGACATAGCTGAAACAAGTTAGTCTCTTCTGCTCAAACACACTGACTTTTCTGCTCTGTGTGGGAGTATGTGGGCTATTTTTCTCCAATGTTTGTGAGAGCCAGGAACCAAAGATTTGAGCAGCTTATGCAATATGAGTTAAAATGCATTATCCAGAATAATTAGCACTACTAGTTGTGTGATTATGATTAAAAGTGATTTAAATGTCTGTTTTAAAGTAAGCAACAGAAGGCTCCTACCAGAAGTAGCCTTCTAATAAAAGCAGCACAGAACAGAATGTTATATCAGTTTGCCAGTTCTTTTCAGATCCATGTCTAAACTACATGTCCTGACTAGGTATCCCATTTGCTACAAATAACATATTGCTTTGGATTTGAAGTTTTTATTTTTATATTTATAGATACAATACTGTTAGTTGAATAATGCCAGTAGAAAAAATATGATGATTCCATCTCTGTCTTTAAAGTTATCCATGTCAAAAGTATCATTTGCTTTTTGCTGTGATCTCCATGTTTATGTATGATACAGAATTGTCCACATTTTTCATTGCAGTTTGTGAATGCAACTTCAAGTTTGTTGCTTGTAAGCAACTGTTTGCTTTTCCGATTGGCTACTGAAGTCACATCGTGTTGTGTTTGATGCTATCTCCCAGCTCCCTGAGCAATTTCTCAGCAGAGCACCAGTGCAGATCCTCAGACATGTACATTCATACATACACTTATGAAAGCTTTTCTGCGGACAGCAATCACAAAAAGAAAATTGTTTTTCATCGAGTTTTGAAAAGCAAAATAATATTAATACATCTTTATGAAAAAAACCCTGGATTTATTGTCATGTTATGGCTATTCTGTATTTTCTGGTACCATACCTCTGCATAGAAACAGGAACTTGTATGTTTTATTAAAAAAAAATTATTTCACCTTTCTTTTATGCTCCACTACCCAGCCCTACTTCCTAGACTTAAGTAATTTAGCTAGATCCCGCAACTTGTACTTTTAAGTACTGTCATACACAGGGATTACTGTGCAGTGAGCTTTCATTCAGCTCAAGTGAAGGTAGCAGAACTGCTTTCCTAGTTTTTCTAGCTAAGACAAATTCATCTATGGATGCACAAGGTTTAGTGGTAGCTTACAGAAGATATTATTACCCCTTGCTACTTGCAGGTAGAATTTGGTACTTGCAGTATCCATTTGTGACACTTAACCTGAGACTAGCATTGTGTTTAAAGCAGGGGGTGGTGGCATGGCCTTCACCCAAGATGAGTGATTAGGGCACTGTGCAACTTTTCCGATCCTCAGGCTGAGGCAAGACTATAAAATGGATCTCTTGGGAGAGGGACATAACCCACACTCTGTTGCTCAAAGGGATGGAGGCATCAGCAATATCGTGTCAGCTGGTTTCAGTCATTGTCCCACTGCAGGTTCCCTGCGATCACAGCATGAGGCAGGCACCCATTGCTCCAGAGCAGGCACTACCGGTAGCTCTGGTGATTATTTCTTTGCAATGGCACAGCTATGCTTTTGTAGCTTTGTCTCCACTCAACTTTTATAAAAGCATTCTAAGAGCTCTTCTACATATTTGCAGGCACCATTCTGCTTACCACAAACATTTGTGTGTGTCCATTATTTCACTTTTTTGACACTCTAAAAAACAAATTACTCCTATTTTTGTGACATAAGCAATGAGGTTGGGAGAAAGGATTTTAATTTTCATCATTTTGGAGTATAAAATTAGCACAGATGAAACACAAAGTACTTTCTGTTATGACTTCAGTAATTTTGGGGAATAGCTAAGCAGTCTTGTTTTCATCATTAAGGTATGTATAAATAAATCTGGCTTAACTTCAGAGATGAAACTACATTAAGAAGTGGACTTTCTTCCAATTACAGTTTAGTAGCTGTAACGAGTTCCTACAAATGTTTTGGAGAGTGTATGTACTTTACTCTTTCCTAATTTCCACATTCCCTTGTTCGCAGGGTAAATTTATCAACAATAGGGATTATTATGAAGGAGGAATCTTTAATTTTTTCCACTTTCCTTTTCAAAGGGATGCAGATCAACAAGGGATATTGCATTCTGCCATGTACATTTAAATGTAATCACCCATTTTAGCCTTGAATGTCCTCTGAATCAAGTTTTATTGAGTATTTTGAATATATATCAGAAGCTGTCTGATGATTTATGAATGCCACAGATTAGAAGGAATATTGTAGATTATTCTCTGATTGTGCTTTGCTCTTGTTGACCATTTTAGAAGAATAAACTCTAGAAGCAGATGTGATTTTTGAACAGCTTTTAATAATTATTTCTGTAGTTTGCTACTCTTTCAATGATGAAACCTGTAGAAGTGAGAGTCTAGAAAAAAATCAAGGACACTTTTTTCAGGAGAAAAGAATTTCAAGTAATATTAAGATTTGATGTAATTTATTTGAGACCTATATTCAGAAATCGCACCCAGATCTTTGTACAGCTTCTACCTATATGGTGAAAATTTGATGTTTTCATGAACATATTCTTCTCCCCGAAATACTGATATTTATTTCATGAACACATATTTCTCCCAATATACTGGTATACAATCTCTAAAAAGTATCTTTCCAGATCTGACTAATTTTCCAGACATATAAACTAAAAATAAAATGATTTACTAGAAGTATTTCATGAACACTGCTTTGTAAGTGTTGGACAGATGTTCTATTATTCTTCTGTGGAACAAGAGGTAGAAGATGAAAATGGAAGGAGTTATAAACTGAACTTCTGTAAGGAATGTCAGTGAGGTTTAGGCAGATATGTGAAGATTTAAATAAATTCTTTTATTTTGTGAGTTGATTCCACAAATCTGCAACTAGCCTCAGAGAAGCTTTTCTGTGAAAGTACTATAAAATTTGTCAATTATTTTGACATCTATAACGAACTCTAAATTTACTCAGCTTTTATTAATTACCAGAGACAGCGTTCAAAGTCCACTAGATAGCTTTTTCAAACTAGTCAGGTTCATTTTGACCCTTATTAGCATACATAGGCCAAGACCTGAAATATTAATTACTCTAGATCTTTCTATGCTTGTCTCCTATTTCTGAGAAATTCAAAATTAATCTAAATTTTAATAATATTTTCTTAAAGACTTTTTTCTTTTGTATTTCAGCTTACGGTATGATATGACTATGTGAAAATATTGCTTCTTCTTTTGAACTTTTTTTGCCTTAATATGTTCCCAATCCTACATACTATGGAGAAAACAAACAAATAAATAACAAAATCCCACCACAAAACCCACCAACATTTAAATTGTAAATTATAAAGTTTCAAGCTTTGGAGGACACATGCAAAGGATTCTAAAATATTTAAAGACCCTTTCATATTGCCTTTTAGCAAACCACTCAGAGAACTTGGATTCTTACAGTTTTCATAGCTTTTAAATCCTGTTGAAATAAACATTTTACCCAAAACAATTAATGCAATCAAAGAAAAAGAATTCATTTTATTTCAGAAGTACAGAATTATTATTTTAGAGATGTTTTGTGGCAAATATTCATCAGTATCTATGTATTTGAAGTTGGAAGGAACCCACAAGGATCAAGTCCAACTCTTAAGTGAAGATCAAACTCACAACTTTGGGTGCTATTAGCACCAAGCTCTAACCAACTGAGCTGATCTCAGGGTCTACAGACATGTTCATAGTATTCACCTTTGGGATTCAGAGATGGTGGTATCTAGGTAAAGGTTTAAACAGGATCATTTTTAAGAAAACCTGCTCAACTTAAGTATCAGGGGAAAAGAAAATCTTTTTATGTTGACTAAAAATCTTTATATTTATAAACCATATATGACTATAGAAAACACTTAGAATAAATTAGTAAGTGCAGTCACCAATGAGAAGTTCTGAGAACATAACTATTTCATAAGGAATTGGTACGACTGTTTCAGTGATATTATTTTAAATAATAGTGTCTTCAGAGATCTATCATAGAAGAAGACCATGGCACAAAATGTTCTCCTGGCATGTGTGATGAATTTATACTTGTTGGGTGTTCATATGGGTGATGAAAAGTTTTTGGGTTTTTTTGTGGGGGAGCAGGGTACAGGAACATGAATTGATTTGTTTCATTGGTGTGTTTGCAAACAAAAGTTTACTTCCGTTTTTGTTTGGGGTTTTCTGGAGGTGTTGGGTTTTTTTGTTAGGATGTAAGGTAAACATGAGGAAAATGACAACTTGTCACTGCACCCTTTATTTCTTATTTGCCCTGCTTTGGGCTTTGTCTCATCAGGCAGAGTTTGGATTAAACTATTGCATATACTAGTTTTTCCACAGGATCACTGCTTCATTCACTGCCTGGGATAGATGACAGCATTCATTTAATTATCATTAATCGCTAGCTTTTTTCATTCATTAAAAAAGTGGTATTTTTGCATTTTAAGCATGTTTTTCATACAGAATTCTTCATGAGCATTCTTGGCAATGACCACTATTTTAAGTGAGTTCTCATGTCACACTGCTGAGGGAGATATTATTCTGTTTTCCCAAGCAACCAGAATTGCAGAAATGCTAGAGAACAAAATCAAATGCTGATTTTGAGGCAATATTTGAGGCACTTGAGGACTAGATTCTTCAAAGCACGTAATATTATTCAGAGTTTTTACTTTCAAAAAGTGTTGTCAATGTGTTTGACCTAGACAAGGAGAAAAAACACTTCACTAAAAACGTCCACCAACTCACCAGCAAATTAAAATAAGCCTTAATTGTACTGTATTTGAAATAAGAAGGAGATAAATGGAGATTATGTTCAGACAGAAATTTGGATAAGTACAACATTTTATATAATCTTATGCTATTGGCAAAAGGCAGTGTGAAAAAAACATCGGCCCATTGTAGGGTAAGGATGGTCACCTCACAAACAGGGACAGTGACAAGACAGAGGTGTTTAAGTCATTTTTTGCCTCTGTATTCAACATGAATGATGGGCCAAGGGTGTCATAGTGCCCTGAGCTGGAGGACCATGAGTGTGAGAATGTTCAGCTCCCAGTTGACCCTGAAACTGTGAGATCTACTGCTCCATCTCTGGGTCCTGATGGGATTCATCCAAGAATCCTTAAAGAGTTGGTGGATGTCATTGCAAAACCTCTCTCAATGATTTTTGTGTGGTCTTGGGAAGCTGGAAAGGTCCCAGCTGACTGGAAGCTGTCAAACGTCCCAGTTTTCAAGAAGGACGACTCTGGATTATATAGGTCTGCTGGTGTCCCTTCAGTTCCTGGTAAAGTTATGGAGAAGATTATTCTGGGAGGTATTGAAAAACACCTGAAAGACAATGCAGGTATTGGTCACAGCCAGCATGGCTTCATGAGAGGAAAATCCTGCTTGTCAAACCTGATTTCCTTTTATGACAAGGTAATCCACTTGGAGGACTGAGGGGAGGCAGTTGATCTTTATGGGTATCAGTAAATCTTTCAATGCTGTCTCTCACAGAATCCTTCTGGATAAAATGTCCAGCCCACAGCTGGATAAACACATCATATCATCGGTGACAACTGGCTCACGGGTCAGGCACAAAGTGTTACCGTGAATGGGGTGGTATCAGACTGGGGACCTGTCACTGGTGGGGTTCCACAGGGCTCCATCTTAGCCCCTGTGCTCTTCAACATCTTCATAAACTACTTGGATGCAGGACTGGAAGGGACAATGAGCAAGTCTGCAGATGATACAAAACTGGGAGGAGCTCTTGACTCCCTCGAGGGCAGGGAGGCCCTGCAGAGACACCTTGACAAATTAGAGGGCTGGGCAATCACCAATCATATGAAGTTCATCAAGGGAAAATGATGGATTCTGCACCTGGAATGGAATTAACTCTGGATGTACAGACAGACTGGGGAATGAGATGATGGAAAGCAGTGCAGGAGAAAGGGACCTGGGGGTCCTGGTTGATGGAAAGTTGAATATGAGCCAGCAGTGCCCTGGCAGCCAGGAGAGCCAAGCGTGTCCTGGGGTGCATCAGGCACAGCATTGCCAGCCGGACAAGGGAGGAGATTGTCCTGCTCTGCTCTGCTCTGCTCTGCCCTGGGGCTGCCTCACCTCGAGTCTTGGGGGCAGTTTTGGTCACCACAATATAAGAAAGATATTAAACTATAGTGTGACTCTGGGGGATGTTCCTGTGCAGGGCCAGGATTTGGACTCAGTGATCCTTGTGGGTACCTTCCAACTTGAGATGTTCTGTGATTCTATGATCTTGCATCAAAATAGAACTGGAAGAGGGGAGAAAAAATAAGTATCTGAATTGATATTACTCTTTTTCTAAGTGTCTACACTCATACTGAAACCTCTTATTTACACGGCTGTCTCCAACAAAGATAAAAATCATAGAAGCAGTGATTTTTATTGTAAAACTCGATTCACTTAACCACAGAGGCATACAATGCTCTTCATGTAAATGAAGCAGTGGGTTTTTTTGTTGCTTTACTACTTTTCTAATTTAGGATTTTCTTTGCACATAATGAAAGTTTACAAGTGAATGTTATTTCTCACTATAAATGTAAAGTGAAGCTTTCAAATCTATTAAAATAGATTTTTCTTGGCCAGGGAAAGAGAACCCAAAAACTTGTTGTGAGAGTAATTTCTTCTTTTCACACACTTGAGAAAAAAAACTACTCCATCTATAAATGGGGGGTTTTGCCAAATTCAACTTGTTTTTCCACTTTTAGGCATTTTGATCCTTCCTGCACTGGGCACTCTGTTTACATTCATAGTTGGACGCCTGGCATTTCAAAGCTTGGATGCAATATATCATGGTTTTGCAGTTACTAGTTTTAAGTCCAGAGCTTTTTCTGGTGACCTTACACAAAGGAAATCAGAATGGTTCCTGATGCGTTCTACCGAGTCTCAGACTGCTTTCTTAGTTTCAAGGATGACTCAATGACATCTTTCTACAATTTATAAAGAACAGTTGCTGGGCTGCAACAAATTCCCTTGCTTGCTAACTGCCTTGTTTGCTTGGATCTGAGGGTGGCAGCCAACTGAGGGGGAAAGCATCTGTAGATAGAGAGGTTGTGCCTGATTCCAATGGGAGAACAGACATAGATAAAAATTTTAATCCTATTTAACTTCCAGAAATTCTGCTAAACTAAATATTTTTTAAAAAAAAATATGGTTATGTCTGTCTGTGTTTAACTCTTTCATACTTGCCAGGTGGCATCCTAAGCACTCACAGAAATCAATACAAGCTTTGGGCATAGGGAGACTGCCCCATCATAACTTCAAAAATCAGCCTTTTTCCTCTTGGTACCCATGGGTGACACTGTGGTTTTGAAGTTGCAAAGACCTCCTGCTCCACTATTGAGAAAAAAGAAAAGAGGGAATGAGAGTTCAAATTATCAGTGGTGAGAGACAATACTGCAATTTTGCTAGAACTTTCTTCTGCACTGTAGGTACAAGCTCTAGTAGACTCATTTGCAGGATTTTTTCTTTCTTATTTCTGCTAAATGGCATATTTGGTGATATCAGCCTCATACAATCCCAAGCATTCTCTGAAAACAGTAGAAACATTGGCAGGAAAATAATTCACTTGGAACTCAGGAGAAGCTGGATAAAGAGGAAAGTCATGTAGATATGATTTTACATTTCAGGTTTTTTCCCATTTGTCTGTCATGAAAGTTTGTGATGGGGAACAGAAAGGTGTTTTGCTATTCTGACTGCTGTTAAAAGAGAAAAAAAGAAAAAGAAAAGAAAAAACCGAAATGAAGTAAGCAGTGGGAACAATTCACTGCACTATTTCGATCAGAAATTGCTGTCACATGGACTCAGACTTTCTAATGGCTTCTCACAATCAGCCCTCTGTAAACCTCCAATTGGTATGGTGCCTGCAGTATTTATTTTGAAATGCTATGTAACCCACAGTACATACTGTGCAGCCACAAACTATATAAATGTTGGGGAAGATTCAATGGACTCTTGTGTAATTTGTTGTTGTTGCTGTTGTTGTTGAAACATGAGTTTGGAAGGCCAGAATGGAATAGATGACATTGTGTACATTCTTTTAAAATTGCACTGTCACTGTCAATATTCTTGTTCTTTGAGATAAAATAATAAAAATCTTGATAACAACATTAGCAGATATTAAAATGGAGTAAGCCAAAATATTCTTAAGAGAGGATTTGTGGGAAGATATAATGGAATACTGTCATTAGTGTTCTCTATTCTCATTGAATTCTTGCTGCCAGCCACTTTGGCTTTATTTCAAATGGAATTACATATGTATATGAGGAGTTGATTGGGACTTAAGGCTGAATCCATGTGTTTATAGAGATATTTTGAGACAAGAACTTTGTTATTTTGTTGTTATGCTGAGATAGAAAACCTCCTTTCCACCAGGAGACATTGTGAAAGCAAATGTTTTAATGTTTTGAGTTGATGGCACTTGGCACATGTGGAATAATCATCTAAAATCTGCAAAAAATTTTCAAGCAGATGCACTTAATTTTATGTCAAATTTACCGTGTTGTTTCATCATGAAAAATGGAGAGAGAATAAAAGTCAAAGCACTTTAAATGGACAATTCCAAAATAACATTGAATTCTCCCATATACAGATTTTTTAAAATGTCTGTCTTCCTGTCTTATTGTGTCTTCTAGCTTTTATCCAGAACAGTTTATTTCGTTCTGGTTTTTGCTATGGCTTTAGAGTAAGAAAGTATTTTTGGTTTAAATTGATCTGAAACTTTTCCTTTATTTTAATTCAATCAGCACATGTTTTTCCTGAAGCAGATTCTGTTATGAGATGGAATAGGTATTCTCTGGCATTCTTTATGTCATTTAGTTGATTTTATAATTAGAGATTAATTAAAAATGTTCCTCAATTTGCAAATTGTTAGTTCCTAAAGATTCTTTAGAATCTAGCTGAAAAAGAAATTGTGAAACAACTCTTCAACATTTGTAAAGTATACTCTTTAAAGTGTATATACTTCATAAATATAAAGAGAGAAGAAGGATGTATATTTGAATTTAGAGGATTATTAACCAAGCTTGTACCAGTTTCTTCATCCTTACAGCTGAGTTGTCTGAGAGAGTGTTAATATTTTCAGGTTCTCAGCAAAATTGTTGTTTTAGTCACCTTAAAGATTTAGTGAATTTCTAGCACGGGGGCGGGGGGGGTGGGAAGAATCTCAAGATCTTTCTGAAAAGTTAGCTAGATAGTTGTTTAGATAGGTGGCATAGAAAATGCTTTTCTATCTTTGGACAAAGCTTGAATTACAGAAAATTATGACTCTATGTAGATCTATTTCTTCTTTCTTTACTTACTGAAGTGTAGGATGAAGGCAAAAGCCGTGAAAATATTTATGGTAGCACTAACATCAAGAACCAGAGGATGAGTTTTATTACATACATGGCATGCTTTTGTCAATGATGCCTTAGAAAAAAGTAAGCTATACATTTCATAAGAAATTCTGCTATCACATTTATGAATAGACTGACAGCTTTACATCAGATATCTTTCTATGGAGCTTCTGGAAGTAGACCGAGAAAGGTGAAGAAACTGATTGTTTACACTTTGCAAAGCAAATGTTACTCATTTCAAGGTTGTTTCAAATGTCTGCATTCACTATTGCAACTAGACTGCCTGTATTACTCCTACTTTCATGTAGATTAAATTACCCCCTTCATACTCATGTCGAGCAGTCCAAATGTGTAAGTTGCATGTCTGAGGATCTACAGATCAGACTGCAACAAACTAAAGGAGAACAGGGTTTTCATTCTGTCAGACATCTTGATTGTTCTTCCATGCTACAGTCTACTCTTTACCTTGGACTTTAGGCAAGCATTTCACAGATCTCTAGTATACTGATGCAGCAAGAAAAGAAAGAATTAATGCAAATCTACACAATTTGTTGCACACACAGAACTCCTAATTCACCTTGGACATGTAGTAAAGATCTCAATTTCCAAAAAACTTCAGCATTTCAGAATGGGTGTTTGTGTGGAGTACTTTCTAAATATTCAGAAAAAGGGAAAATGCACCAAATAATAAGTTGCTATCTTCTGATTACCAATATATAAAACCCAGAGATGGCTGCAATTTTCCACTCTTTCTTAAATGCATTTCTTTATACTCTTTTTTATTATACTCTTTAGAGGAGTTGACAGAAAAAGAAATAGCTCAATAAAAACTACCAGAAACATCTAAGGAAATCACTTTTGAGAAATACTTCTGTGGAGAAATTTCATCCAGATCTTTCTCCTAAGCATGACAAATATTTCCATTTTGAAGATACCTTTTCTTTTATAGAAGATGGTAGCACTTAACTCTCCTTATGTAAATATCAAAGATAAGGGTGAAAGTCACATACTGACTAAAGTGAAAGAAATAAGGGACTAGTAACCATTTCCTCAAACACGTTTCTCTTAAGGATTCTAGCTCTTTTCTACAATAAAAATATTATAATAGAGGTGTAAAAAACAGTGAATTAGTGCCTTTTTGCAGTAAATATGCAGATAATTCAGATAGTTTTAGACACAATTCTTACATAAATTGGCAAGCATGGGTAAAAATAAGAAATTACTATTTTAAGTGGCACTAAGATGATGACAGTTATGTTACTCAGCTACAGCTCACTCTTCCTTAATTGACAGTTCTCATCAGTTGCACAAATGAGATATGTAGGAATTGATGTTGTATTGCTAACAAAGCAGTTATACACTTTTGAAAAACAATAAGGTGCTTTTCAGTTGGATTTTTGTTGTTGTTGTTCTTGTTGTTTTGGGGTTTTTTCCAATTTGAATGTAAGAATGTATAATCACATTAGGAGAATAACTAACAGCACTAATGGAAATCCAGGACTGTTGTATGTAAAGTGATTGGGGAACTGAGACTTGCATGTTAAAAGACAAGTGTAGTCCCTGCTGAGTATGTTTTAGTTCCAAAATAATTAACTCTGTCAAATAATTAATAGTTGTTGACAAGACCAAGTTAAGTGCACGCAGCATCACATGTCTTGTAATTAGTTGAGATGATAAGATAATACAGACTGAAAATAATCAATTTGAGCTGCCAAAGCTGATCACTTAAGCCAAGTCAAAAAACACAAGCAACTTTCTTCCATAGATTTCATGCACACATGATTAGTTTTGCCTGCTTCTTTGGTCTTTTTATATTTCAGCTGTGAGTAGCCAAGTTTCATTGGTGTGAGTGTTTTTGACTGTTTATTTGAGAGCTCCGTGAGCAAATTTGGTGGAAGAAACACTAAAAGTCAATTGGAAGGAAATTAGAACATTGAACATGCTAGATCAAATTAAATCTAGGTAAACTAGATAAAATTAAAGAGTATTTAAAATATTTAACCTTGAAATGCAAGTGCTATGAAATAGCTGTTTGCTACTGATCTATATTTACAAGAAAAGAAAATCCTAACTCCTTTGCAAGCTGTTGAATATCAAAACTTAATGTGCATCTGTTCAGGTTCACTTCAAAGTGATAATATCATAGCAACAGCAAAACACTTCTTCTTTCAATTGATACCTCTTTTTTTTTCCCAATTAAATCAATGAAAGCTATACTGTGGTTTAAAGCAGAGTTACTTTAATAATGAATCCTTCTAATAATATAATCCATTAGACCAGAAATTAGGTATTATGACAGCATGAGCTATAGAAAAATCTTTACAGGGTGGAAAATTTGAGAGATAAATTATTCATTCTAAATTATTTGCTCTAGCCAGCTTTTATTGCACTCCTATCAGATACTTTACAGCTCTACAGCATGAATTTGGAGATCAAGTATAATCAATACAATTAATTATTTAAATGTAAGATTCGTAGGAAAGTTTCTTTATATTCAAATTTTTCCAATCTCCTGTGATACAGGAGAGATAAAATGAATTATATTTAGGTTAAATATTTTGGATTTTTATGATTGTTACTGAGGTTTTGAAGAATTTTCTTTCCATGCTTGCATTTTTTGGCTTAAAAATAAATCATAATCCACTTTGCAATTTGAAAACTTCATGGAAACATTTTCCTTTTTTTTTGGTATTACCCATATATATGTACAATGTGGAAAAAAAAGAAAAAAAACTATGTCTTGCATGTTCAGTGTTGCTAGAATAATTCTTTTGTAGTCATTAAAAATGATATGCATCTGAAAGACCCAGGGTTGTTTTTTATGAAGCACATTAAGAGAGAAAAATTCAGAAATAAAAGCAGTGTGACAACCTCCATACCAGTGTTGCTCCTTCAAATTTGAGGAGGAAGAAAATCTGCAGGAAGGACTGGCTGGCATGGAAAAAATAAAGTGTGCTCGAGTAAGAAATAGTGTGAATGGACTGAATTTTTTGAAGAAGCAGAGAATATATGAGACAGGTGTTATAGAGGTACAGTGATGACATTCATAAGACAAGAATTCAGCACAAGAAAAGAGCATGACACTTTAGACTTATACCCAAATAGAAAATTATTTCTTTTCTGAGCTATCTCATTGCCAAGTGTTAACTAAGCCTAGGAGTATGTATCCAGCACCAAATTATAGAACATTCAAATGTACCCAGATTTGGATCCCAGAGGCCAAGCTACCTGCTGAAATAAACTAATTAAGCATTGTCTTGGAAAATCACAATTTGCTCAGATAATTTTCTAGAAAAACTACACTGACAGCTGGGTTTGTGTGGTTTGCATGAACAAGTCCACCTTAATGTGGCTGACTGATGTTCGGGTAATGTTTTTAGGGGAACATCTTTGTCATGTTCCTATTCTATAGTGTTTTCTTAAACAAGTCTCTAAAAGAGCATTAAATAAATAAAGTAATTAGCTGAGTAGGGACTATGATCATTGTGTTTGGGTTTCAGATGTCTGCTAGAGTAAAATCATAACTCCGCTAAGAATTGCTATTATCCCAAACTAAATTAAAATCTTACTTTTATCTATTCACTGCAGCAGAAAGTCATTGCTGAGACTACAAAACTTTAGAAATACTGGGAAAAAGCTTCTCACCCAATTTTTATGTGGCTTTTTGCAAAATGTTAAAGGGGAAGCAGATAAGATTTTTTGTGTGTATATATAATGTATTTTAGAAAGAAAAGTTAGAGTAGCATTTCAGGGGTTCTCAGTGATACACAGTATTGGAACACATTGTTTTTAACACATTTCTTAAGCTATCTAGCAGATTTTTTCTGTGCTATGGGGTGTAGTGTAGGAACTGTAGGCTTTGCAATCTCTCAGGTGGCAATGAAAATATTACTGTGTTAATTTTCATTTAATCTCCATGTCTCAGCATGCAACTGAAAAACAAACAGACAAATATTAAAATTATTATTTTTATTAAAAGTACCTACTAAGATTTTTGGCATGAATATTCAAACAGATTTTATTATAAAGTAAATGTCAAATGTTCTTGAAGGTAGTCTAGGAAGGGAGATGTAAAGCTAAGAGCCTGAAGCAGCTATGTTACAGTGATTGCTAGGAGAGCCAAGGCAAAGGCTCAGGGTACCAAGAACGCAAATTCTAATTTTCAGCAATAGTGAATTGAAGAAAACTTTCCATTATCCCCGAGAAAGTCCTAAATGTTGAACTATGAGTTAAAACGCTGAGAAAGGTACTGCAACTGGATAGTGTGTCCTTAATTGTCACAACAGAGGAAAATTACTGAAATAATCTCTGTAGGCAAGACATGTTAATGCATGCATTGGGGTAGACTAAAGCATTCTATATATGTCAAGACATTAAACCGTGAAAATTTTTAAGCATTTCTGCAGAACATTAGTCTACTTGTAAGTTTCAGAAACCAAAGTGCATTAAACTTCAGATACCTTTAAGCTGAGATGATAGAAGAAAAAATGTTCCACAGAAAGCTCTGAATTTGTGTTAATGAAACGCCCAGGAGAGTCTGTGGATCTAGTTTATAAGGACCTTGCACATGGTTGCATGATTGCGGTGGAAACAAGAGCTTAATAAAATCCAAATACAAGATGTAAGACTTTTAACAAAAACGTCATTAGATAGACATTCATATTTTCTGTGAATTTTTCTTTCTGCGTACTCTATGTATAGATGATGGAAATTCTCATTATCCCATGTGGAAAATCCCATTTTCACATTTCACATTTCAAAATCGTATCTTCACATTCATTTCACACAATGAACTCTAAAGTTTAGCAAGGACAGATATACCAGATGTCTTGTTGCATACCCTCAGTGGTGAGAGATTTCTTGTTTATTGACTGCCTTTGTAATCTTAAATTTTGATATATGCACATGAGATACAGGGTGTGAAAAGACAGAACAGACTTTGTAGATAGACTGAAAGAAGCATTCAGCTCTTTTGTGGTGAATGGTAGCAGATTACCTTGGGTTCCTGATGCAGGATGTACTGTATAGGACAAGGAATAAAACCAAGGATGTGCAGGGATGTGACAGTCTACCACATGTTGTCTGCACATGTGCTTTTGTTTTAAAGATGCAGTTCACACTTAACCACTGCAAAAATCTAGTCAGGCTGAATAAACGGGGTAAAGGAAAGAAATGGAGAAGCCAGATGCACAGTATGTCAGTGATTTACTGCACAATGTTGGGGAAAGTTACTGGCAGAATCAGATATCAGAATTACTTTGTTGTCATTAATAGCTTTTCCTGTAAGTCCGATGCACGGTGTGATCATCAGGCAGAAATCTCCAAGACATGCTTGTGAGAGGGACATTATGGAGTGAATACAATAGAAAATGTGATTTCAATTTGACTCTGATTATGGAATTCAAGTATTCTTAAATATATCTCACTATTATTAATTCAATCAACTAGTATAGGACATAAAACATAAAACTACACATTAATGGAAGATACTTAGAAATATACAGAAATATACAGATTATACAGAAAAACAAGAACACCACTAATCCTCAAAACAAATTCTTATACTTTCAATTAAACTGTATATTTTCTATTAAACCTCCTCATACTGCAGCATTTTTCTGGTGTTTTTCATTTTTAAATTTCATTCATGCAACAACCCATTGAGCTGGAATATCGTCAGTATTATTGCCAGTTTCCAAAGAAAGAGGACAAGGTGGAGATATTAAGTGACTTGCAAAAGGTCTCTTATCAAGTCTGTACCAGAACTAGGATTACAATTTGGAAGCTCTTGACTTCTTCTTTGGTATTCAACAGCCTAGACCATGACATTCCGCAAATTCAATTTAAAACTATTATAAACTAATAAAGGAAACACAAGGGAGCAAAATGCTAGTCAAAACAATGTTACTGAAAGTTTTCTCCGAGAGTTCAGTAGCATAAAATTAATCTATCCATGAGTTGAATAGAGCATTTCCATAAGCAATAAACATCAGATATTACTTTAAAAAGACATGACAAATTTGCCAAAATAATCCTCTTCCCTTAAGAATAATTTGAAAAATTTCTTCATATCAGCCTTGATATATTTAATGTCATGTGTCCCAAAAAGCAGCTTGGTACATAACAGAGGAGGATTGCAATAAGAACGGCGGTGTTGGGGAAACATCTAACCATGACATTGGTACTCTAATAATAGAGCCAGTTTTAAATAATGGCTTTAGATTCTAAATCATTAAAATAATTCAATAATTACAATTTCAGAAGGTGATGTACTTTGGGACTGTAAACTCCCTTGAGGGCAGAGAAAACTGGTGGAGTTTATTAGGAAAGTTAAAAATATAAAAAAATAATAGTAGGAGACTGTCTTACTTGCCAAGGCTCATTTAATCCTCACAGTGATATGCAGCTGAAGAGAAAGCAAAAACACAGAGGGAGGAACACTGTCAAATGACACCTAGCATTTCTACTGAACATGAGATTAGCTGGAAATGTCATACGACGGCAAATATAGCTAAGATTTTTTTCAGGCGATCCATAGTATCACGAAATCACCAAGTGAAGAGAAAGACAGCAGTCCTGCAGCTTTTACTGTCACTGCAACCAAAACTGAAGATTGAAAACCACGGAAATCACAGAAAGTCAGAAATGCTTTAAAAATTATTAAAAAGCCAGCAGGAATGAGTGATGAGAGAAGATTAAAATAGCTTGCTGTATAAATGATAAATGATTACTTGGAGGAGATGAGCTCGCTAGCTACAAATAGGTCTGGTCAAAATACTGGAAGTGAAGGCAAGTTTACCTTTTGCTTAAAAAAAAACAAACAAAAGACCCCCAACTTGTTCAGTTCCTTCTCCAAGAACCTACCTGACAGCATGTAAAAACAACACATCCCAAGATGGAAAGTTTCCATTATTATTTCCTGGATAGACATATCCAGCATATAGATCACAACAAAGACATGTTAAAGAAAGGTATTAAACCTAATCTATTATTTTGCTGCCTCTAATTAGTATCAATAATGTCCAAATTGTGCTCTCTCTCCTGGAGACATTTTGAAAGGTGAAGTATAACCTGCAGAACAATAGTAAAGGTCCCATTCTGGAATCCGCTCACTGACCTCAATCTCCACATCTCTCAAAGTGTGTATCCCTTCAAGAAATTACACAGTTAGATAATGTATAATCTTTACTCCATTTTAAACTCCACTTAGAATCCTAAGTCTTATGTTTTTTATTTATTTTTCTCCTGTTTCACTGTGTTACTTACACAACTATACTGGTATGAGCTGTCACAATTACTTTCTTATCCTAGCCACCAGAGTTGTGTCTTGATTTTACGACCTATAAATAAAGATATCTTTGTATGTTATAGAGTTTAAATATGGTGGAGGGAAGGGACCCATATCTGAGTGCTCATCAAATATTGTACTAGAGAAATGTATTTCTTTACATGATTCTGTATAGTTATTTTCTATATCCTGAGAACAAAGAACGTGAATGGGAGGGAAATCCCTTTTTTTCTGTGCTGACAGGTTTCATTTCCTTCTCCCCATTTGGAAGAAGGTTCCGGCACCATGAGCTACTGTAGGGCAAAAAGAAGCTGCAACTTCTGTCCACCTGTACAGACTCTAGATCTTGTCCTTTTTCCTCCTGCTCCTTGGAGGTGGTGCTACTCCTGGGGAGTGCACAGCACCCCCTTACTCTCCCAAATGCTTAAACAACTAAAGTGAAATAATGTATCCTTAAAAGTGACTAATTTTTGTCTCTATGTTATTAATAATATCTAGTTATTTTAATTTTTTAACAAGTAGATGTGTTTTATTCACATTCCACAAAGAGAGTATTTGTCTCTTTGAGAAGAGTGACAGCAGAAGATGAAGTGAGATCTGCTACATCATTTTATCTTTCAGTCCTTCATTTTCTACAAGATGCAGCATAGCAAGTATTGATGCATATTGTCATTTATGTGGCTCCAGAAATGCCAGCTTGAAGGGACCATTGTCCATGTTGGGACATGATGCGTCAACCCCTTCTTAAAAATAATTAAAGGGAAACTAAAAGCTAAACCATATAAAAATAAATAAGTAAATTAATAAATAAATTAATTAAAAGGCAGAATATCTTGAAAAGAGAGAGAGAGAGAGGAAGCATGTACTTTGACTTTAATGATGACTGGAAAAGCCCAGAATATTTTGATGTGAATTTAACTAACCATCTTAGGAATAATTTTTTCTTTATTTGTGTGACCTAGATATAATAATTCATTAAAATTGAATTTAAAACATAAAGAAGAAAGTATTTTTCAAAGACAAAATATATTTTATCTGATAGCTTTCTTTTCTCTCTCTACCCTCCTTCCATTTATCCCCGCTGTCGTGAAGTATCCAATAGTCGTGCTTCCAACAGATATAAAAAATTTTATAGGCGTTCTTTCAAGTACTGATTTAACTGAGATAAAATACTTTTAATGACTGCTAATTAAAGGAATTAACATGAATATTGAATTTTCTTCATGAAATATTAGCAGCAATGAAAGATAAATCTATGTTGTAGGACATTTCACCCACAGTAGGACACTTCAAACATTTAAATATTTAAATGTGTCTGCAACATTATAAAAATATTAATGTTGTCACTGTTGCTAAAAGGTAATTGAAAAATAGAGAAAATACATTATGGCCTATTTTTTTTATCTTGATAAACATTTTAATAATTATTGATTCTTAAAACTCTAAGACAACACATCACAGAAAAACTCAAATAGTAAAGCAGCAATTGAACCTTGATATTGACAGAAGTTCAGCTTTTAACTGAGGTAGGATAGCAGAAGGGCAGAGATTGCTGGGAAATGCTGAAAAGAGCAAAACTCTGCATGTTTTGGGCCAGAGACTCACCACCTTTTACAGTGCTGCGTTTCATCTGTCTAAGGACTAATACTATGATATTTGCCAGAATGACCATGTTCAGCTTGACCCCCAAGTATCCTAGCAATCAATTTCTCACAGTCTGCACTTATTACTGTGGATTTCATTCAGGAAACAAACTTTACTGTTCAACCACTTGTCTGTTAAGGGCTTTAATTTTTTTAGAAAGTTTTACAATTTCCAAACATGTACTATACATATCAGTGTGTAAACATCTTACCATAAATAGTAAAAATTAAGGTTTGGAATTTAATGGTGCTTAGAGTAACCTGCCAATGATGGGAATTTTCATTTTTAAAAATTAGAATCAGTCTTTTGCTATCATACAAATCTAATACAGACTGTTGATTATTTCCTCACTCAGCTCTAAACATGATTTCAAAATTAATTTTTTTGAGGGGGAGGGAGGGGTGAGGGTGAAAAGAGGAACATGAAAGTGGTTTAATTTTTATCCTATTTTCTTTTGTAAAAAGAATAAATACATAAAAGCTTCATATTAAACCTCTATATAAGTACGACAGTGTTATTCAGTTTTCAGAAAACATTTGTATTCCTTAAAGATTTTCAGGGTTTTTTTATTTCAGTTTTATCTCAGTAGACCCTATTTTTAAGTAAAGTAATTGCAAGTAATACTTAGTTCATTCAAATATGCATACTTTTTCTATTTGCTTAAAAGTAGGAAGGGTTTTATTGATGAAAGGAAAGAAAACAGCTCCAAAACAGAAGCACATAAATGTAGAAGCTCCTGAAATTATTACTAAGCTTAATAAAGACAATTTTTTTAAAGCAAAATTCGGCAGAGACCTTGGTGGGGGGGGGGGGGCAAAGAAAGAAAAGAAAATCTCCACGCCATCAATATAAATATTTCCTAATCTTCTAAAGAGATTTATCTGATTTTTCTAATATTTTGGTTAATTCAGCATAGGAAAATGCATAAGGACAACTCCAGAGACAAACTGTCAGTATTTGGTAGAAATTTTACTTAGAGATTATGAGTTACATTCAGTATTTTAAAATAAAAAACCAGCTGTACAACTGGGAAGATGTTGAAGTAAATTGCTTTCAAAATCTCTATAACTTAGATCCTCAAATTTCTATATACCCTAAATTTTTCTTTCAGTGTGACCAAATTGCTGGCTGTTCAAAGATAAATTTTGCATTTTATTGTGTGAAGAATCATTGGTAAAGCGCAAAAAGCAGCACACGGAGCAGAAGTCGAATAGGGCTATTATGATCACACCTTGACCCTACTCCCTAAAAAAAATACCTGAGAGTTACCGGGATGTAGATTTTGACAAATCGTTCCCTTTCTCTTTGCTTCAAGTCCTATGCTTTCCCTGCGCTGAGCCATGGCACAGCTGTAAAGGGATTGTTGTCTTCACTCATCTGGTGTTAGGCGCTTCACCAGAGGAACACCTCTATAAGGGGAGATGTGGGCTCTTATATCCGTGTTATGGAAAGAAGATGAGTTTCACTGCTACAAAACAATGCACTGTCATGCTGGTACTTAGCCAGACTTTGCCAGACAATGCTGGAAAAGTGACGGAAGCCAAGACTTAAATTCTATCCCCCTCTTCAGCACTTACAATTGACTGGTTTAAACATTTCATTTTGTGTCCTGGATAACAAGAAAATCATTTTAGTCATTTGTATTTTCACTCCAGTTTGACATGTTAGTACTTACTATGTAGTAAAAGAAATGGCCTAATTTATAACTTTTATTTTACTTATACCAAGACTTAAATAGCTACTTCTTGGTAGAATAATTAAATCAACCACTGCATAGAACAATGCTGCATATAATGAAATGCATTAAATAAATAAATATGATGAAGTGCACTGACAGCTAAATGTTACTTGTAAAGCATTTTTAAAAGGTATGCTTGGTATGTAGGAGATATTTATTACCAGAAAAAATCACTGCAATAACAGGAAATTAGCAAGATGCCTTATTAAAGTCTGCAAGGAAATGGCATTATTTCAGATATGTTTCTCTCAATATTTCATTTATTTTTGCATTTGTATGAGACACAGTGTTTGTGATTTTACTGATAGCTCAGAGAATATGGGTATAATTCAGTATTCACAGATGCATATTGTAAGTGAAGTATAGAAGTTGCCATAAGTTCTTTCACATTGTAATGAAGATCCCATGGATCTTTGAATTTTATGAAATATTCACAATAGTATTGTGGCCAGCAAGGCAATCAAATCTCAATCATTCATGTTAGTATTATTCTCACCCTTTGAATTTCTGCAACACATTTTCCTGGCTGCTCATTTGAATATGAGAGAACCCACCAGACAACTACTTTTCTTTGTGTTATAAAAATATAGCAAATTTGCATTGCAAACAACAACTACAAGAGAGAAATATTCAATGTCCTATTCAAAGTCTATTTAAATTAGTACACAGAAAAAACTGGGCAAAAGTAAAATGAGGATTTTTATGGAATAAAAAAAAGGAATAGTTCACTAAATCCCATGTTAAATGGCTAAACAATAGAAGAAATACAGAGTGTAATACTCTGGTGTTTAGAAAACAATTGTTGTGGTAATAAATAAAGAGTTTTGTTGCATATAATTTTCATGTAAAGCTTGACTTCTGGCAGATTTCCTGTAGATTTTTTCTCCTTGACATTTTTTTCAATGGTCTGTTGGTTGTGCTTAAACATTCCAGCTGGGGTCACATCACCATGTTAGAAGTTATACAAAAATACATTGAGACACAGCCTTAGTAAAAAAAATTCAGGTCTGAAGATTAAAAAGTGGAAACAGAGGCACTAAAAACATCTTACAGAGATGTCACACAGCAGGTTAGTGGAAGAGACAGGTCTACCTGTCAAGGCTACTGCTTCCTAGACCAGTGATCTTACTTGTGATAAACTACCTCTATGAGTTCAGTAAAATGAGTTCAGCACTCGATAAATGTACACAGTAAATTTCAACAAGATGCTAAGAATTATATAATAACAGATACAACTTGTTTGCCTGGATCTTTGCAAAGTTGAGCACAATACTCTCCATGGTAAGTTTTCCCAATAGATGGTATTTGAAGTGTTGTGCAACCACAGGGCACAACAGCAACCCGACTGCATCAACTTTTGTCTTTATGCCTTGTTACTCTGCCATGTTACCTCTTCAGTTTGGGTCATTAAAGCTCTCTAAGCTGACATAGCTCTGCTATTGTCACTTTGACTCCCATGTAAGACAGGCATATCTAGGATGGGGTTAAACTTCCTAGGTCTCACAAAATATCAGCAGTCTACTTCATGCCAATATGGATTTTATTGTGGAATATATTTAAGTTTTGTAAATAGTTTGTCTTCAAAATAGTACCAAGTGTACTATTTTGAATGTTCATAATATTCAGGTTGACTATATATAGACAGACATGGCTTCAAATATGCATGATCTGCACAGCAATCTAGAAATGTACAGTATTGAGGCTGTCTCGTGATAAAGCTCAGAGGCTTGTGGTCAAGGCAGTTTTCCTGGCTTTCCATGATGAAACTTGCGCATCTATACAGTAACTTGTGTTTCCAGAAAATATTTAAAAATCAACAAACTTAGAGGAAAACATAATTTTTTCTTGTTTTCTTCGATGTTTTCTCTAAATGCTGTAATATAAAGTAAGTTGCCATGCTAAGTTGTTAATTAAGTGAAAGCTATTTGACTGGCAGCTCTACTGCATGCATTCTTTTAATAAAGCAAGCTGTTTGCTGAGACTCGAGAGGACTGCCCACACATCTCCATTGTGTGTTCTTGTCTGGAAGGTGGGGTTTGGATCCTCGCAGTCAAAGTGCTGATGGCTGCAGCTGTGGCTGATTTGTTCACCAGGTATTCTGCAGAGTTCAGTGACAGTGGTTTCTTTTTCTAGCTTCAAATATGGTAGTTACTGATTTAAAATGTGAAACTTCTGATTTAGGTGTTCAGAATAGAGGTCATTATACCTTTGCATTCTGAAGAATGAGCTGAGCTTTACCTGTGAGAAGTATTTAACTGGATTCTTTTGCCTGAGTTGTTAGTGTGATCTAATCAAAAGTATGAACAGGTTAAAAAATAGTAATATAGTTCTTGGCTGTAAGACATGGCCTGTATTTGACTGCTGCCTAAATGAACTTCTTCTTAAAAAATAAATTTTCTCCACTTAAAGCTGTGCATATTTTTGACATTTCTGTTCTCTACTAAAGCTAAAGAAAATCCAGTGCAGACGTGGGAAAATTTCTTTCATTTTATTTCCATCTAAATAAATTGATGTGAATGGAGGGACCCGCTGGCAGGTGGAATTTGCTTACATATTATGAAAACCACATGCGCTTCAGAGGGGTGAGGCTAGACAAACAAAAAAAGTGTTGGGTTTTTTTCTTCTTTTACCAAGTCTTTCCCAGAAATAATGTGGTTATTCCCATCAGAGATTTGCAGGATACATTTCAACTTGTGACCTTAGAGGAAAGAGCAAAGCAGCAAGTAATTTTGTGTTCCTAGAGTTAAAGAGGTTTGTTTTCCTACTTTTTAATTCCCAGAACATAAGCCACTGTCTTTTCTCTTTTCCTTTTTTGTACTGAATTTACAGGGAAAATTGTTCTGATAGAAACATATTGATTAGAGTAAAGAATTGTATGTTACCTGCCCTGCACACCTCACAGCAATATTTAACTGGTGAGAAATGTGCGCTAACTGACACCAAACAAAAGCAGAGTTGTTTTTCATTTTAAGAGTTTGCTCTCTACATGGCCTTGAATGTTCATTTCTTTGACAGTAGATAGAGATTCATTCTCTTGCTTTGCAGTTTCTAGATGGCTAAGTACTTAAAAAGTCAATATTGAATTTCTAAGCAGAAATCCACATATGATTACAGTAAAGCTCCGCTATCACAGCATTGTATTAACAGATGTATTGGCATATTTCATATCTATAAAAATAAGAAGTTTAAATTTTACTTTTGAGCAGTATTTTAAAATGTGCTGCCTTGGTTTTATTGATAATAAGTTTTAGAAAGTTTGATTCTTCTGAGTCGAGATTCATCCAAAGTGAAAAATGAAAAGTGAATTATTGCAGGAAAAATCATCCAAAGTTACGGTACCTGTATGCTTAGAAACATAATTCTCTTCATTCTTTATTTAAGGTTTAAAGCCAAGTGATCCAACCATGACGGGCAAAACACAGACCAGCAACGTCACCAACAAGAACGACCCAAAGTCCATCAACTCCAGAGTCTTCATCGGCAATCTGAACACAGCCATTGTCAAAAAAGGCGACATCGAAGCAATCTTTGCAAAGTACGGGAAGATAGTGGGCTGCTCAGTGCACAAAGGTTATGCATTCGTACAGTACATGAGCGAGAGGCATGCGAGGGCTGCAGTGGCGGGGGAGAATGCCAGGATCATCGCAGGGCAGCCACTAGGTAAGGATTTCTTAATACCATTGAAATACTGCTTTCTCTTTCCTTTCTGTTTGAAATATCATCTGCTGCTGATGCCTGCAAGGGCTAGTGAGTTTGTTTTGCCGATGCTCCAGCTCAGCATATTTCCAGGATGTCAGATCTGAGAATTTTTAACATATGGTATGCTACCTAGATGTTAGAAAATATTTAGCACTATAAACTGCTGATTTTTTAAACTGGTCACTTCTGACAGCTTTATATTTCTCTTTGTAACTCGTGTAGTGAATATGATTACTCTCGTGAAGAAAACATAAGTATTTTTTCTTAGACTCTAGTTTGTAAAATTAGTGCAATATAACAAGGCTTGTCTCAGAGATGTGGTTATCTTTCATGTAATGAATCTAAAACAATACACAGCCCAGAGATGTGCCAGATGTTAAACAGAAGCAAAAGAAGAGTTTTAGCGTGTCCTTGAAATAGCACCAAATCAAACTGTAACACTGTTATTCCTTTAGAGAAGTCTACTATTAAAAACTAAGGTTGCAGTTTTCCCACATAATCCTGTAAACCTTTTTCATCTGAATCCCAAATTAAACAAAAGAAAAAAAGTCATATTTTTGTCTTCTTGCTTTGTTGTGAATGCTTAAGTAAGATCTAGTTGTTTCTTATTACAAAATTTACCTCTGAAAACTATTTGCAATTACATATATCAATGATAAACTCTGGAGTACAGCACAAACCTTACCTATCACATATACACAGTAGAAACGGGTAGTATAGCAAGCTGTTTGGTAGGATTCAGAGGTCTTTCACTAGACCTCTGAACTGTATTGCTCTTATCCAAACCCAAGTGTGCAATGACTATGTCAGGAAAAGGTGATGTGTAGCCAGTGTTTCGGTTGTAACAAGTCATAAAGAATGGATATGGCCTGTTCATTTTCAGTGCTGCAGGCTGTGGAAATCTATTTTTGATATTGTTTGTAGAAACTGAAGCATTTGTGTTAGATAGGTTGGTCTTTTATCACAGTTGTTGAACAGCAATTTTAAGTTTTATAACTCCTACATTTGGGTTCAAGAGAAAAATAGGAGAGATTGCTTTACAGCTTCATTAGGAAAAGTCATATAGATGAGTGAAATAAAAGAACTCAAGTGATAAAAGCAAGACAGCAAAGTCAGTCTGTGGGACGGCATTATTAGAAGACATTTCCTGGAGCGGTGTTCTCCAAGCAGTAGGCCATGTAATGCCATCAGTGCATTATTTACAGCTTCTTGCACACTGGTCTGACCAGATTTTTTAAACTGCGCTTTCCTAAGGCAATAGATCTGTTATTACTATGATTACTGTTGCTAGTATCTTTTAGTATTTCTTGTGGCATCTATAATATGCCAAGCTTTTCACACAAGGAAATGCCCTTGCACTACCCAGTGTAGTTTTGTGCTTTCTTTAGCAGGGAAGAGAATTTTTGCAAAGAAAATTGAGTGACCAATGATTACTTGAAATGTTTGAATCTTTTAATAATAATAGAAATGGTTTATTCAATATTAAGTTTCAACTGTTTAATCTTAAAGTACTTTGATTTTTCTTCAAACTCTCTTGATGGCATATTTCATTCCTCAGTTCCTAATTTATCAAACAAATAAAGAATAAGCAAGGTGAAATTTTCTTTTAGCTGTTCCTAATTTGCTCTTTCTATATATGAAATACAGTTGTTATCAGTATAATTTCTCAAAAAGAATGAATTTGTGAAAGCAGTACTTCTTGTTAAACAAATTATTTCTATGAATTCTTTTAACTGACAGTAAACATTAACTGTCACCACATATTAATTATTAGTTGACTGAGAAAATTTACTTGGGATTATGACTCAAAGAGCTTATGCACAAATAGTGCATTACTGAAAATTCTTGATGAAAATTTCTTTTTTCTCAGTCCTGAGAACTTTACATTCTGAAATAAATAGAACTAATGAATTTATATCAAGCTATGGAAAGGGGACAAGAAAATCCTGTTACAGATGTACAAATAAACTTGATTGACATAGCTGAATTTTCTTTTAAATTGAATTAGAATATATTAGTAATATAATGAGGGCTGGATGACAGTCAGTTGTGGAAACATATTTGAACAAAGGAGTATTTGAAAAAGAGTATCCCATGGTATATACCTGATACTACTATACGCTCTAGTACTCAGTACCTCACTAAAGAAAGAATAACTTCATTTAGGTTGTGATATTAATGTACATTAGTTCTTTCATGGTATAGTCAACTGAACCATTTACATTAGCTCCTGCCTTTTATGGATTAATGCCATTCAAAATTATGCATTTTTATCTGTGAGTCATAAACTGTTCAGATATATGCAACTGAAATGAAAAACTGAACCTGTAAATTCTTACAGCTATTTATAGAGCGCTACACAAATCACTGGGTATCCTGTCTAAATGTTTCTTCTGAGGTGGAGTCCCAAAATATTAGGTTCAGTAGGTATATAATGAGGCATTTTGTTTAGCAAATTCCTCAGAAGTACAAATCTAAAATACTGATATTGCTCTCAGTCTTGCCAGCCTCCTGTGGGTAATTATAATTGGCCTGTTGGTCTCCTCCACGAACTCTAAAGTTCCTGCTGATGTGTTTGGTGCTCAGTGATACGTAATGGTGGTGCCATGGATACTGCAACTTGACGGAAGTGGATTTCATGAGCTGTGTGATTATTTCCAAGCTTTCTGTTTCATAAAGTTCAACACACTCTAAAAAGCTGTGGGGTCATAAAGGAGCACAAAAAATATGCTTGGAAAATATACTGCTCTTATTGTGAAGTTCAGTGTAGTTTCTTGAAGTAATATTATGTCTTCATGAGAACAGTATGTTTTCCTGCCCACAGGACAGAGACAGGTCAGTATAGGGCACAGGAGTCTGTTTCACAATGAGTATTTTGTGAATTGCTTCAGGTTGGAACTGAGAAAATATTGAAGTTGGTCTAGGACAAAACTGCATGTTCTTAGTTGTGGGAACACATCCACATGATCAACTCTTCTCAAAAGTTTTTCATCCATTTAAACACATCTATGAGTTACAGAATATTTGTGCATATCCACGTCCTTGCCAAATGGGGCAAAGAGACAGGGTGAATAGGAATTGTTCTGAGGAAATAGTGAATCTGTGAGCTTTACCAAGGGTGATTTAACCCCTCTCTGGTGAGAGAAGGATTAGATACCTGCTTGCTTCAAAAGAAGTGGTGCAAGTCTCTCATTGCAGCTGTGGGCTGAGGAGCTGCGTTGCAATCTTTGTGTAGAGAGGGGCCCAAAACTGAATATGGGATTCAAGGTGCAGCCTCACCACTGCCAGGCACAGCAGGACAATCACTGCCCTGGTCCTGCTGGCCACAATGTTGCTGATGCAGGCCAGGGTGCCATTGGCCTTCTTGACCGTCTGGGCACACTCAGGCTCATGTTCGGCCGCTGTTGACCAGCACCCCCAGGTCCTTTTCCGCTGGGCAACTTTCCAGCCATTCTTTCCCCACTCTGTAGTGTTGCATGGGGTTCTTGTGACCCAAGTGCAGGACCTGGCACTTTATCATATTGAACCTCACACAGCTGGCCTCAGTCCATTGATCCAGCCCGTCCAGATCCCTCTGTAGAGCCTCCCACCCAACTTGGTGTTGTCTGCAAACTTGCTGAGGGTGCACTCAATCCCCTCATCCAAATCATAAAGAAAGATTTTAAAATAAAGATATATGTAGCAGCTTTTGTCTAAAATTTTGGTACAGCTATCATAGCAACTTCTAAATCATAATGTCCCTTTGATTTTTCTTGGTTTATGGTTCATAGCCTTTTATTTTATACAACCTTAATTATTATGCTTAATTTTTTTCTGTTTTCATGCATATTTTTGTACCAGCATCATTCCTTTAACTTGAGAATTTTTCTTCATTTGTGCCTGAAGAGGAGCCAGGCTATCTCACAGGTATCTTATCAAAACAAGTTAAATGGTGCAAGGCTCATACTTTTGTTCTTTTCCATGGAATTTCATTCTCGGATCCTTAGGAAAAGGAAAGATTACAGTACCCAGATTACAAGAGATGCTGTAGTTCTTCAGTTGATGCCTTTTTAAACCAATAAATTAGTTCCACTGTAGCTTCAATCTTGTTTTGTTGCTGCAAATATTCTTCACCTATGTCTGCCTTCAGGTCTAAATGACATGCGGTCTCTGAATACCAAGTGAGCATATATTGACATGTAGTCTAAGGTGAGATGGTGATTGCAGATATTTATTTTGGGAGTCATATTCTCTTCCACATACTTTTGAGAAGCACAAGAGCCCTGAAGGGGCTTTCTAAATTATAAATACCCACTACAAAATATCCAAGGAGAAGAGCAGGTAATAAAGGGAGACTTTTGAGAGACTCAATATATACCTTTGCTGCAAATTGAATTGATGTGATAATAGGGCTGTTTTATCTTTTGTTTCCCTTGCCTCTACTCAAAATATATCTTCTCTTTTTTATGTTTGTAATGTCTAACAACACTGAGAGACTTAAATGTGTATTTGCAGAACAAGGACTTTCCAGACTGAATCAATTTTTCACCTCAGTCTGAACTACAGAAAATATTAATAGTGTCATGAAAGGATATATTTTAAAAGGAATAAATTCTTATGCCGCTTTAGTGAACTAATTAGTGAAAAAAGCACTTTGGCTTGAAAAATTACAGATTTACCCAAATTTTGTGGGTGACTAAGCTTTACCTAAGCCAATGGTAGGCTAAGATAAGAAATTTGAATCTGAATTAGTGGTTATTCAGTTTCAACTTTGTCATCAGTTTTCAGTCAGTAACATGAAAGTATAACAGTCTTTCATTTGTACAAACATAACTCATTATTTATTAGCGAAATCTTGGTGCTCCTACCCATCTACCTTCCACTAACATAATGGCAGCATATATCAGGAAAGCAATGTCGTGTTGTTTTAAAGACTATAGCAGAGCTACAAATGAAAAGGTTGCTTATTTCGCTTCTGACAAACCTGGAAAACTTGAGTTTTAATATGGATCAGAACATTCTAGGCAAGGACAATGGCAATCTTAGAATAACATCAACCAGAGATTGTACTAATATAATTAAAAAGTGGGAATGTTTTGGTATTTTAATGGATATTTTTATGAAATATTAAAAATAGAAAAATAGGTACATAATAATTAATCATATATTCAAATTGTATTTTAAGTCATATAACAAGAGATTGTATATTGCATTTTCACACTACTGGACCAGAAAGGGCAATGCACTTCCTAGAAAATTTTTTGATCCATTGTAACTTCTGCAGGCACACATTCTAATATATTGTATTTACCAGCTTTGCACCATGGAGTAAATAATCTGAGAACTGTAACTCAGTAATAGACAAATAATTGTCTGAGTTCTAAGTGAGACTTAGAAAGCAAAGTATTTAATTTCTGATAAGCCATGATAATGCTGTAGCATATGATTTTCAACACTTGAATGTTGTACTTCAAAGAATATTGTATTCTTTGGGAAAATAATACACTTTTTTATGAATAATGTCTAAGCAAAAGCAAAATCATGCTTGTGAAATAGTGTATAAGGAATTATCATGATCATGTACGTTTAAGAAAAAAAAGAGTTTAATAAGCAAATACTTGAATCAGTAGAAAAAAATTTTCCGTAAACATAAAATTTGTGAGATGTCATGAATGTTGGCTAATTGTGGGGATTACTTTTGCATTTGCTGAAGTCATATAATTATTTGTTGATTATTTCAACAAGTGATACCAATTTTTTTTTTTTAAATAGCTGTCAACATCCAGGCCGGGTTTTGAGGAAGTTTATTTGATCCACTATTTTTTTATGCTGAGCTAAACATAAAGTAATGATAAAGCAAAAAGACCAAGTGGTCTTCTTCCAACATCAAAAAAACAGAAACAAAACCCACAAGTATTGTGCATTTGTAGCCATGATGAACATAATGCCTTTGAAGGCATTATGGAACCTAGAGTGAAACTAGGGATATCAACTTAGACTCGTACTGTCTTTATTAAGTCTTTCCCACTACATCCCATCTTAGTCAATGTCTTCATCATCCAGCCTTCAGGCACAGACAGTCTATTACAGAACTTCTGAAAAATTATTAATTATCCTTCCACAGCTTAGTTCAGAGGAGCTAAATTTTCCCATTAGAGCTGACTCTTTTATCCTATTACAATCTATTTCTATATTTGGGAACCGGTGTTATCCTGTTTCAGCCTGCTCTGTGCAGTAAGAGGGATCCTGTCTAAATCTATCTCATATGTCTCTGCCTTTTTGCTGCCTGCCCATGCCCCTGTGGTCTTGGTGAAGCCTGTGCAACAGCACATATGAGTGTCAGGTCTCACTGTAGAGGACCTTGGATGCAACTACTGATCATTGTTCATAGGATCTCCTAATGGTGGATAATTTTCATATGTCCTGTTATGTTACACATTTTGATGTCTCCCAATACTTTATACCTTCTGTTGTTGCAGTAAGATTCTGCATCCACAGCAGCAGATTACAACCCAGTGGTTTCATGCTCCTGAGCACAAAAAGATGATTAAATCTTGTTCTCACTCCTCAGTCCTACTTTTAGTGCATTTCTGCAATCATTATTTCCTCATCCTATAGTCACATAGATGTGAACCATTCCATGTGCTATCCATGCATGCAAAACAACTCATGCAAAGGTAGGAAGGAAGGGTGATTTTTAACAATCATCCCTCAGCAGTTCAGGGCAGGGCACCATTGCACAATTGATGTATGCCTGTTCCAGAAGAGCAAGCTGAGTGTTTCACCATGAAAGAAAAATCCATATTTTAATGGAATGACCCCTTCCATTAGACTGAGAACACCTGGAATAAGAATGAGTGAATTTTACTCCCCATATTTCACAGAAGTTTTGATTTGTCTCTTAGTGGGACTTGGTCAACGTCAAGAGAAACTACAATTTAAATATATTTTTCATGTTCAGGAAAATATATATCAAGAAAATAGTTTAGTTATGAGGTGAACTTACAAGGGAAAATTTTCCTTATTTTATGTTGGGGTCTCTTCCTGTGAAATTCTTTATATATTAGTAAAGTAAAAATTTTCAAAGTTCTTCCTGTCACAAGGTTTGGTACTTTGAGCAGCCTGATGTCAGTTCATGCAAATGTTAAATATTCCCTCCATCATAATGCCACAAAAGATGATTTGATTGCTTGCCATCAGCAGATATTATCGTAAGAAAATCTTTCTTTCAAGGCTTGATAGACATGCATATAAAGATACACTTAGTCTTCTGCAAAGCCAGCTCATCTTTATAATCGCAGACAAGGTGTTATTATGGGATCTTTCTATGTCCTTCTCTGCTGTTTGACATGTCTGTATATAGCACAAGGTCTCATCTGCATGAAATGTTACTTTTTTCATCATTTCACCCTTGGGTTTCATAAACACTTTAAGTCTTCTTGCAAGATGGGTCGGATATATCCTCAGTAATTTTGTAAGAGCTTTTCAAGACATTTATATGATGTTATCTCAACCATCTCCGTCCTAAGCCTTTATTACTTGCATATTTTTATATTTGTTGTTGTTTGTTTGTTTGTGGGATTTTTTTATCAAACAATATCCATTAGATCTGGATTTGAAATAAATGCTGTTTTATTTCTATTACAGGTCTGTAGGAAGTTACAAAAAAGTGTTTTCCTTTGTGACGCACAAAATTCTGTACTTTTTCTTAAATATGCTTGCTTTGACTAGTGGCTGCTGGGATCACTAAGATTTGTATAGCTATTCTATAATGTTAAATTCTGAACTGTCATAACATCATGCAGTGATAAAAACGTTGTTATGATAGGTTCTCTCATAACATTTGTCTCAGTGTCTCATGTGGAATGCACTGTATAAAAAGAACAGCTATCTCTAGGATATTGCTCTGCAATTTTGGTTTGGTATGCTGGGAGGTCTTGTAGTCTATAGCTTCACTTTTTTGTTTAATCTAGCTTGATTTAATTTGACAGACTATTTTCCATGCATTTGGCTTCTTTCACTTCAAACAGAATCTCATCAAGAATGAGTCTGATATTTTCTTCTTGTACATTTGACTACACTATTTCATTTGTACAGATGGAGTTAGAGTTGCTAATGTCTTGTCACCTGTTTTTTATGTGTGCCTGCTATATCTCCTTGTTTTCTGATTCTTTTGTTAAAACATTTCACTTGGTGACCTTTTTCCAAAAGGCATATGGGGAAATTCACATCTGCTACGGAGCATATGGAGAGTGCAGAGAATCAGAAGATTTCTCATCTAAACCTGACAGGCCAATATTTATCTTTCTAATCTGCAATTTGAAGTATGGGTGTTTTTAACAGGTATTCAACACTGAATGGTGACAGGACAGAGTAATGTTATTTTAGTGTACTGCAGCATCTGGATAAGTCCCAGCCCTGTTATTTGTCTTTGGACTATGATGGTTAAAGCCATGAAATAGATTTGCCTCCCAAGATATCATTCAGCTGTTTGGAGAGGAAAGTATAACAAATATTTTTCCTGCCAGAATACCAATGTAGCATAAAAAATTCTTCTCCCAGTCATAGCCAAAGTTCATGGAGGTTGGTCTTTAGCATGATGAACTTTTAGGATCAATCTTTCTCTCCTTCTTTCCCTTCTTAACTGCAAGCTCAGCTAAAATGCAAGTGTTCTTTTTCTGTTTAGCTTAATTGAGACAAGAAATGCTTTCAGTGAATGTTTGCTGTCTCAGGTTTGATTTTATGTCTTAAGCCTACCTGCATTTCACACCTGAGGAAAATACAGGAGAGGAAATCTTCTTCTTTCTCAGGTTTCACACTTAATCCTACAATTCTTTGAACAACAGGCAACCTCATCAACAAAACTGTGTAAGTCATGTATATTGGGAAAAAAAAACCCCAAACTTGGTTGTTTATAACTTATTAATATTTCAGTTATTTTTCAGCACATCATACTGGCAAAATGAAATTCACAGGCAATAAAAAAGGGAAATTTGACAAATTAGATGTTCTTATTCTGTACTACTTCTCCCTTCTCTACAAGCATTGTTAGTATTAATGAGCTCCACCATAAGCTTATGAAATTTCAAGTAAAGTCATTTTCTAGGTATTTTAATGACTCAGAACTGAACACTGCTCGTATCCTTGATTGTTATAACCACTTAAGTGACTTCAGTACCTCCTAAAGAATTAATGGAAACCCTTTTCATGGCAAGATTTTTAATTATCAAAAGGCCAACTGAAAAAGAATTAGGCTGGGTTTTATTTTCCCTTACAGAATACCTCATATTACTTACAAAGTGACAATGTATCTTTAAGAAAACATTGTTCAAACCCAGCATGCAATTTCTAATTTAACATAAATGTAAGTTTAGATATCTGAATCCTCAGCTTTCTCCAACTAAATAATAACAGTCAGGTAGATAAAAGCTATGGACATACACTAGTTTCCCCAAGAAAGAAGTACAATCATTTCCACAACTAAGACTAAATGGGGGCAGGAGTTGCTTGGATGTCTTTGCTGCCATGACTAAGACTCTTTTTTTTTTCTTTTTTTTTCATTTATTTCTTTTTTTCTTTTTTCTTTTTTTTTTTAGATGTGAGATGGTGTGCTTAAAAACCTGTTTTCCTTTGTGGCAGTCTCAGCATTTTAATATCTTTTTCTTTTAGTCAGACCTTTTTCTTGTTTACCTATTCTTCTCCTCAATGTAAGTATGCAGTGATTTGATGTTATCCAAACACTTTTATTATGATCACACTTATTCATACACATTGTTGAAAACTCACAAAAAACAATTTTTCCAATTGACTTCTGTGGTAATTTGTTGTAGACATCTGTCCCACCTATCCTACTGTTTGCAGTTAAATGTCAAATTCTAATTCTCATCTGCTTTGTTTTCACTCTGCTCCTAATGCTTCATACAATCATGAAAAAGAGAGAATGAGAATGTAATGAGTTTGAAGTGTGGAATTAACTTTCAGATCTTGAAACAAATATGGGATATGTATAATATCTTTTAGTTCTTCTACAACTGTAAGGTTTCTGGACTCATTTCATGAAATCTATGTGTATTTAATTAATGTTTCAGGTGAGGAACACCATTTTACTGAAAATACCAAGCACAAAACAAAGAGTAGACAACACACAAATAGACACTAGATGACAGGGAAACCCATAACTGTCAAAATCTGAAGCCATTTCAAGCTGTGATTTGCTTCTCAGCTGTACACTATATGATAATTCAACATCTTACGTTTTAAAGAGACATTTTAAAATATTTCTTTTTAATGATTTCTTAAGGTAAACTTTATCCCTTGATTTGATACTGTCACAGTTTTTGTTAAATTATAGAATAATTTATGTTGTGAGAGCCCTTATCTTGTCCAACTTCCTGCTCGAAGCAAGGCGGACACAAAGAAGTGAACAGTGCAGAAGGTTTGTCAGCCACTTTCCAATCCACTCATACAACCCATATTTCCCAGTCTTGGCTGCGAGGATGCCATAGGAAATTGTGTCAAAGACCTTGCTAAAAGTGAAGGGCACTTAAAGTACCTCTTCCTCCATCCACTAAGGTATTCATCCCGTCACAGAAAGCTCACTGGGCTGGTCATAACTTGCCTCAGTAAATGTGCTGACTACTCCTCATCATCTTCTTCATGAGCCTGGACACAGCTCCTAGGATGATTTGTATGTTATTGTCCAGTTTTTCTTGTTGGGATTGTCCATCTTCAACACCAAAGTTCATCCTGATCAGATGTAGGTCTTACATGCCTGTTGGACAGCAACAAATTCATTGCCCACTCCAAGCTATACAGATCATACACAGGGACCTCCCAAAAAAGCTTCAGGACATGATTTTCTTTTTCTTTTCCTTTTCTTTTTCCTCCTCAACCTCTTCCAAGTTCTGCCCCTTTACCACATAATTCCCTCTTAAAATATTCTACTGCTCTCTACCGCTAACCTATTTTTCCGGTTTTGTTAACTTTACAAATTTATTTGGTATTTATAAGAGCTTGTCCCAGAAATGTCTCTCTTATTCCATGACTTCTGTCATACCACACTGCCCATTTTTTTCAAATGTGTAGTGTTTTGCAGACTCAAGCTGCTAACTTTTGGTGATGTCAGAGGCTGGCATTAATCATGTGCATGCAAACCTTAATGTTTCCAATTGAGTGAGAGGACATTGATTATGCCTGTAATTCCCTAGATCCTTTATCTTGTCTTTGAAGACGAGTGTAACATTTGCCTTTTTCCAGTCATCAGGGAGCTCCCCTGATTTCTCCAGCTGTTCAAAGGGGATAGAGAACAGCCTCACAATAATATCAGCCAGCTCTTTTACCATCCCTGGATGCATCTTATCAAGTCTCCTGCTTCTTTCAATACTAAGAATTTTTATTTCAGCATATCATATGAAAGCTTAACATTCAAAGAAAAGCTAACACCATGTTAATTCTTAACAAAATTGGTAAATTTCTTGGCAATTTACCTTTCCCACAATGAGAATGCTGTTTTCTTTTTTTTTTTTCACTCAAGATTATTAACAGGATTATGAATTTAGATCTGATTTCAAAAGGTTCTTGTTTTGTAAATGCAGGCTATAGTTACTCCAGCAGCTGATCTGGATGGTATCCATAAAGGAGGCAGTTCTCCTGCAAAGGGTGGAAGAACATGCATGCAAGGAGTAATGCAGTCGCGCTCTGAAAATATGTCCAACCTTACAGGCTGGTATTTTGAAACCTTATGAAATTGGTCTATAGGGGTTATAGGTAGGATGTTAATCTTCTGCACTAGTGAAACATTTGGGCTAAAAGAAATTAAACAACATAGCTACAAGAATCATTAGTTATAGAATTTGATAGATTTGGAAAGAAACAAATACTTATGTAAGATGAAAGATTTATTTTAAATTGAAACTCCTTTGTCTTATAAGGCCCAATTCCAATATTGATTAGAACAATTAAGAGGATACTTTAAACAGATGCAGTTTTAGAAATACAGAACTCCACAAAAAGATTTTTTAACTTCTTTTTTCTGTTTGGGCTTTTTGTTTATTTCTTGGAGTTTTGCTTTGTTTTACGTAATATGCTTCAGTGCATGTGACAAATAGGACAAATTTACCCCTAGAGTTACAAAGAGTCATAACTGATATATCTAGAGTGAAAATTACTGTTTGTCTTTGCCCAACTTTGAAAATCAAGTTTGGTGCTAAATGATCTTGCTGCAGTTCTAGCCATTACAATTGCCAAAGTTTGAAAAGACCTGGTTATGTCTTGACTCACAGGAATGATGTTTGATAACTGTATAAATAAAACCAGATCTATGCCTTAGGCAAGCTCTTAAAGTTATAGAGTTCATAAAATTATTTTGGGCTGTTTTGGGGTATTTTTAACCAGGAAAAAGAAAGTTACCTTTTTTTTTTTTTTTTTTAATTAAAGGGCCATTATTCTAAGAATTATTATTTTTAAAATTGTATTAGCAAAATCTAAAGAGTGCAACTTAATGTAGTTTTCCTATCTAGTCTGTGTACCTTTATGAAGACCCGAAAGTGAACTATGATGAGGCTTCAGCCATTCTGACATTAGTTAAAAGTAAATTCTAGTAATGGTTTCAAGAGTGTGAAAACTGAGTTTATGGAAACACTTCCATGTTAATACTCATGTAAAAGACAGGCTGCTTTTGCAGGCAAGACGGTGGTTGCTGTTCTAGGGGTTTTCTTCTTTCTAGGGTTCATTTTGTTTCTTGGCCAGGCTTTGCTGAAAACTTTTAGAGAAAAGTTAAATGTAAACGATCAAATTACAACAAGATAAAATCAACACTCATACTAGCATTGCAGCATCTGGAAGAGCAGTTGTGAATTTTTACAGCCTGACTTTAGAGGTCTTTATTTTCTGTTAATTGGCACTTACTGCTGCTTTATTTGTTTCCTAGTCTTAAATTTTGGTTTTGATGTATTTAAATCCACAGGCAGACAAGGAAGAAAAGGCGGAAAAAACCTGAATTTTTTAGATGTAAGTAATAAAAGTGGTGGTTTTTTGGGGTTTTTTGGTCTAGTGTGGAAATTGAAGTAGCAATTTCAATCTAATCTGGTGTAACTTTAAAAAATTTTGGTCCTAGACAAAGTCTGTGCATAAGGAAAAGCAAAAGAGAGAAAAAGAAAGACACTAACTCCTTAAGGAGCATATTGACCAGAACATAGTGGACAGCAATAACATGCCAGCTTTACCACAAAATTTTGCTTCCTCTCTCTACCAACAGTAGAACAGAAATACATTAATAGCAGCAAAGCTAAATTTTTAACAGAATGTTCCAATTACATCCCTTTTTCTCTTTATCCTTTGCTCTTCATGCTGACGCTCTTGATTATTATTAACATTTACCAAGAGTTGAAAGAATAGCTTCTTTTTTTCTTACACTGGTATCAGCCCATCATCATACAGTCAGTCGTATTTTGACTCTTTCAATAAAATTCCTCCATTTCTAGTTTTTATTTATCTCTCCCAGAAAAAATCTACTTTCTTCTTTTTCTTATAGCAAGGACCTGTTTAACCAACAGCTTGTTGCCTTGCTAGTTGCCTTGTTCCTCAGAACGGTTCCCTTCAGGATCTGATGGGAAGCTTTAATAATTCTATGCATTTTCAGTTCCCACTGAGACACCAGTATCCCAGTAAGGATGGAGGTGCAGAACTGCATGGTCATATCAGGTAGAGCAAACGCTCTAATACAGATACCCTTTGCAAATTTTGGAGAGAGACCAAAAAGATTGGGAGTTCATTACTGACTCGCTTACTTGAAGCATGGCAAAAACCCCCATTAAATCCAATTTTCTTGGAGCAACATTGTCACAAGTGCTATAATTTTACTAAAGCAAAAATATGATTTGTTCAGTTGTGTTCAGACAGCATGACTAAAGCACCTAAACTACTGGACAGAAATGTTTTATAAAAAGCTGAACCACAGAAGTTTATCTCACCATTGATTCATATTTAGTTAACTGGAACAGGGCACAGAACAGAAAGGTGAAATATTATAACTTCATGTAATTTCATGTCTTTTCTCTCTGAAATTGTATGCTGCCTTGATAGCAATGTCTGAAAGAGAAACAGGTTCAATGGCTGGCCTGCTGTCTCAGGAACTTACAGATTTAACCCCAGTCTCAGGAGCAAGGCATTAATCCTGCAAGGGTTAAGCATTCTCCCAGCCCTAGTCCATGTGCTCCATGAATTCTGTGAAAGGGCAATCCAGGGATAGCAATTCACAGGAAACGCAATCTTTTATTTTTAGTGGTTATGTAAAATTACCAGTAGACTTCCAAGCCATCTGTTTCAAATTTTGATGGTATGCAGTATATCTATAGTGAGATACTTTGACAGCGAACCGCATCACCACTGTACACCGTATATTTGTTCCAGTAAAAGTTCATTAGTATTCAGAGGAATCCTCCGGCTCTGTGATACTACCAGAAAATGTCAAATTGTTCTTAGAATTTATAAGAAGGTATAAAATTCATGAGCTGAGACGATGAAAATCCCAAAGAATTGATGGCTACCATATATTGTACTCATTTTGGCATATGATTTCTTTATGTCTACAGAAATGAAGGCTAGTCACCTAACCTTTCATCAAGTCAGCATTTTCTGAAATACAAAGACATGAAAAGTGCTTACTAATGATTGCTTGGCACCCATCCTAATATATCTAGAATGAGAACAGCAAGAAAAAAGATGCAGCAAGTTCTATAGTATGACATTCCAGTTCCAGTTAATCCTTCAATAAGGCTTCCTGCAGTCTACATGCCATTATGCTCTTGAATTTTGGTAAGAAGAGAATGTCCTGGTGTTCTTCAGTGACCTAGAAATTTAACTTGGATTATTTTTTTAAATAAAGTAAATATGGCAATGAGAAAAGATGCCAAACCCGTGTAAAAAAAAACCACAAAATAGATACTTTTCTGAGGCTTCTTGTGCCTAATTTGGACTCAAACCAAATGTCTATCTATTACAAAATGTAATTTTCCAATTCAAAAACCTGTTGCAAAAGAAATCAGTATTGAGAGATAGAGAAGAACCAATTATGGACTAAATGTGCACTGGTTGCTTAGGTACAAATGGTCACAAGCTGCTCTTGCTTAATATGCACGTTGCTTATAATGCCCTATTGCATAAACCTTGAAAGGAGATATGAGCAAGCTCAGTTTGGAGAAAGTTGAAGTAGGTAAGTAGAAATATGATCAGGAAAGATTTAAATATTTAAATTGTTGCAAAAAAGAAGAAAAATAAATAATCATGAAAAGAGATGGTCTGCTTAAAAACACACCTTATAAGTCATAATCTTAAAAAGCTAGAGGTAACTGAAACAACAGAAAATATAGAAAAATTAGATTTTATTAGATTAAATTTATGAGTATTTTAAATATAAAGAGCAAAGATATTTTTGAATAAGGTTTCAATGCATTTCTGGAAAGAAACATGCGATGTCTGTTGTTTTAGTTTCAATATAGATAAATATGTAAGGATATTTTTCTCCTATATTTGGAAGTGGACACATGCATTCAGATCACAGAATGATGATGACATGGTATCCATTCCAGAATTCATTGCAGGACTACAAAATAAATTATCTTTAAATATTTAAAATTACTTTTATTCCCAGAATATCTGAAGAACTAGCAGGGGTGCTCTCCAGGGAGGTTCTCAGCTGCTGAAACTTGGAGAGTTATCTTCAGTAAGTCTTGAACTGGACTAAGAGCTTCAGAAGGGTAGAATTTTACCAGGGAGAAATTGTTACATTAGTATAGTTTAAACCAAACCAAGACTGAAGTGATTTATTGATTTATTAACAGCACAAAATTAACTGGAACTCAAGACCCATATATATAACAAGAGATCAAACTCAGTTCTAGATAGCTGCGAATTTTTATGAAATTATTCCAAAATTTTTAAATCCCTCTCCAGAATTAATCCCAACAAAGCACATCCCTGCTGTGGGAGATGCATGCCCAGGTTTCCCCCACCTCCATCCTCCAAGGGCAGGTGGCAGGGGGAAGGGGAGGTCCCACGATGTCCCCATGCTGTTGTTGGACAAGGTGGATGCAGCAGCTGGGAGTGCCCATGCTGGGAGGCTGTGCTGTCAGGGCCAGGCAGAGTCCCCAGGCCAAGCAACCACATCTAGAAGGGTCACACCACCACCCTGCTGCCCTGGCTCCCCTCCTCTCCTGACCACTACAAATCTGTGCTTCATTTGCATTTTGGTTTAGCTGACCTTTTTTTTCCAGGTGTCTTCTGGTAATTCTGATAATTACTGTTCAATTCAGTCAATGATTGTTTTCCTCTTTACTTACATCAGCTTTGTGTAAATGCCATCTCAAGCAGTTCAGACATCCCTCCCACTCAACCACATCCTTACACTCACTCCTGTCTTCTTGTCTGCTGTTATCCTGGACTGTTCGCCAAGGCTGGACCCTGTGATCCACTAGACCCACTAGAAAAAAAGAAGAACATTATATAAATAATTTAAAATGGTAAAAGGGGCAGGCTGTGTGAAAATAGTCCTGTTGTAATTATTTTAAATTGCAGGAAAAAAATAATGAAATTGCTGGTGTGGGACTTGAATAACTAAGAATGAACATGGGGATAATGTTACTAATGTCAGCATGACTACAGAAAATAGGCCTTCAGAAATTAAATATATATTGTCTTTTATAATTTAACACCATATAGTAAGGCTGAATTGATGTAACATAGTTCTGCAATGCACTTGATTCATTCCAAGTGGAAATTCAATTAAGAAACTGGCTTATGACATAGTTATGGTACATGCCAAATAGATTAAAAACTAGTCTCAAAAGACTGGTAAATGGGAAGTAATCATGTAGCAGGTGTGTAACTTTTGTGCAGTCCCTGGTAGCATAAGTTTTTAAGTCATATTTTTACCCAGTTGGAAAGACAGCAAAAATCACTGATAAATTCTGTAAATGGCACAAAGATGCTGGAATTCATAAATGCAGAATAAAACAAGGTGTTGATATCAAAATAGAAAACAAATACCAAAAGAGGAGTCAAAGTGTGAGTGCTCTAGCTATAACATCTAACACATTGATAATCAGCTCTTCAGCATAGGAGAAAAAAGGTGTAACAAAATCTGAAGGCTGGAAGCTTAAGTGAGAAAAAGCAAACCTCAAAATAGAGCTTTTTTTTTTTTTTTTTTTTTTTTTTTTTTTTTTTTTACAGTGAGGCAATTAGGAACAGTTTACCAAAAAGTTTCAGTCAAAATTTCTAAAGTAAGCGTTAGATATTATCATAAAGAATAGATTCTAGCTCAGCCCAGACATACTTCAAGGAAGTTCTGTGCTGTGTTATAACAAACTCAACTGGAATGTTTTGTCTGAACCACCTGTGGAAACTTCCAAAGACAGAGATTTGCAGACTCTTGGATAAATACAATAAAGCAAGAAAAAAAAATAAAGCCTTTAATTTTCTTTAGGTCCCTAATGATTTATGTCTGATATTAATAATTAATCTATAGAAATTACACAAATGGTCTGGTTGTGTCAGCACCTTTGGAAATTAGATTAGCAATACCCACCTAATGACTAGCATGCTTCATTTAGCCAACAGAAATAAATAGTTTTTTGTCAGTGACATCTGCACTTAAATAAATGAGACAGGGAATGGGACTTAAAAACATTCTATACCACAGGATTTTTTTTTTTTTTGGATACATTTCTTACAAGGTCTTCTTTATCTTTAGCTAGATATTAACAAAACTGGTAATAATCTGTAAGGAAAAAAAAGTGAACCTGTGAATCAGCATTGTTTTATCTTTCTGTGCTACAGAAGCAAAAGATTTCCCGATTAGACATATAACAATTTTTATTGCAACCTACTTTTTCATTCCAGACAAGCAGAGATTTGTTTGCACCCAACTTTCTGACCATCACAGACATAATGTTATTTGTCCCCAAGAAAAAAAGACAGATGACATAGTAATGCTATTAGCTTAATACCAACTTAACGTCTAAAGTGGTTTTTTTTCTTGAAATGAAATTAACACTGGTGCAAAGGGTTACAATCAAATTTGTTTGGAGAAAGTGAACTGTTCTTGCTAGAATCACTGCTTCTTGAAACTTCTATTAGTGATGTCATTCATCTTCTGTAGCAGTTATGTTCTACTTTACAGTAGTATGTCAAATGGTGATCACACATCCACCATATTCTTAAATGTTTTCTCTTCAGAGAAGTTTTGCAAAATTTAGCAGAGAATATGTTAACGCTTCTCCAATTCCTTCCTCAAATGATTAATCCCTGATGGTTATTTATTCTGTGTCTGGGCTGACACTAGTTCAGAAAAGTTTAAGATTTTACTGCCCTCATATTTCAGATCCTAATTTTAGTAGTTGCAGCCAGGATTCTTTCCTTTTCTCTTATATCAGGGTGTAGCAATTACCATCCTCTCACATTACCCTGAAATGTTGTTCCTCTCATGGGCATTCTGTAATTTCTCTTCCCAAGCAGCTCATCTTGCCTAATGAGAGCTCAGCCACACAGAGGTCTTATAATAATTTGAAAAGTTTTAATACTGTACTTTTTACTGTTACTTATTTAGCCCAGTACATGTTTATAAAAGCATATGTGGAAAACAAAGTGTTTTTGTATGCATCTAAATAAAAGGTATTTTTAATATGAAATTTTACAAATAGTATAATATTTGAAAATATATAGTTTTTGCCTTCTTCACCCAATGCTAGTCAGGCTGTAGCTGCAGTGGGAATTTGTTTTACAATGCAGACACATCTCTACCAATATCTTATGGCACAAAAAACCCAGTAGATTTTTAATTTGCATAACATTACACATATTTGCATAAAATATTGCCCAGTGGTACTAAGAGCACCAGTTTCTCCCTAAGCCCCAATTAATTAATCTGTGTCCCTCCAGACTTACAGCAATTTATTATGCATTCTTAGTATAGAAACAGCAATTAATTATATACTTCCTGGCCCCACATCAATCATTATACACCCTCCAGACAGCTTTGCACCTCTCCCAGTCCCACATCTGGCTAGAAACACACCCTCCTCTTTTTCCATAGATGAAGAGGCCTTCTGCAAAGTCAGCAGAGAGCTCTAGGAGCTCCCTGTTCTTGTTGTCTGTCAAGGCCTGAAGTTTTAGGCCTGATCAAACCTCAGCAGCCATACTACTGTATATCCAAGGACTGGAAAAGGAGTGCAACTCATTATTTGTCCCCTTTTCTTTTTTTCCCAAACCCTTTTTGTGAACTGAATAGAAACGCTTGCCTATGGCTGCAGTCACACTTGCGAGAAAAAATTGCAGTCAGCCTGAAATGATCCAACCATATAAACCACTATCCAGACATTAGTTAAATGTAGAAAAGATAAGTTCATGTCCCATGTTTATCAGTGTTCTTGGACTAGATTACAAATTTTAGCTAACAACCTTATTCGAAAAGATTTGCAGGAAAGGTGAGATTTCCAAAGATTTTTCATTTTCCTTTACTTTCAGGACAAAGGTGAAGTTCATGGTTGCAGAAAAGGTGCAGGAGAGAATTGAAACTCTCCCTTCCTTCCAAGGGTCTCCCTTGGCTGAGTAAGGTCAATACACCAAGGAAGGAGCATGCTGACCTGAAATATTTAAAGTTTTTCTTCTCTCCTTCCTTTTTACTCTAGCTTCTAGAACATTTTTAAATCCTTCTTCATGATATCTGTTACTTGTATGGCATTTCTAGGCCCCTGTAGGTACACTGTACATCTTCCTTCAGTTCTGTTCATTAAATTTGAAATGTGCATGCCATAAAATAACTATGGATTTTAAGTTTGCAAGGTGAATATAGTTTCTTTTTCCCTGCAACACTCTTTTATATGTTGAATATTTATGCCCATTTTTGTTTGTTCTGACATAAGAAGTATAGGCCTGCCAAAGGTCCCATTGTGACTATAAACTCAAGCTTTAAAAAAGTAGCTTAGCTAAGTTTTTTTATTAACTGCTACCTAACACTGTTCTACTGTCCTTATGCCCCCAGGGCTGAATCAGCACCTTCAAAGCATTTCTGTCCCTCTCTGAGAGATGCATACTCCTTCGATGGGCCCCAAAGAAGCACTGCAGGAACAGGACAGTACTTGGCCATGACTTTTACTGCCAGCACAGGTCATGGAGGTATTTTTAAAGAGCAGTGAAAATATATGTTGAATACTATAGACAAGACAATTTGGTGGGAATAGGAGACAATAGATATTTTTCTGCCTTAGCTGGATACTCTGCCTCTTTTTTATCTCTTTACTCCTTACACACTGTCATAAAAACAGAGACCTGAGATGTATAATGTTCAGCTCCAATGCTACTGTGCAGTTCTGTAACTGATTTTGCTAATTGTGAAGCCTTCACGGGAAATTGATTGCTTATTTCCTTTTTCAGAATTTTTTTTTCTTATTCATCAAGTACTGTTGCATGAGCAGCTACTAGATAAAAAAATCTTGAAAGCTGTATTAAGAATCTGTTTCCCCGTTTCTTCTCTGTGTAGTCCATTCCAGCATCGGCAATGGTCCTTCCTTTAAGAGGGAAAAATAACTCGAATCATAACTATCCTTGAATCCCAAAAATAGAAAGATATCTTTTATTTCCCTTAGGTTCCCCTCAAGAAAACTTATTTCACTTAAGAGTACTAGATTTCTGTAGAGGACTTGATTCCCCATGAACAGTATTTAAACTCTGGCTTGTTTAGCATGTGGCTTCTGGATCACATCTAGTCCATGAGGCTGAAATAAATGGCTGTTTTTGATAGTACAGGAAACTATAGAATAGCATTTATAGGTGAAGAGGTGTATTTTTTGAAATATAAGTTGGGAACAGAGGAAGCCTTGCTGGCTTCTGGAGGCTGTCCTGAAACTAGTATTTTGTGCGGGAAACCAACCATGGCTTCCAAGGAAAGCCATACGATACAATATGAGGAGCTGCTAAAAGGATTACAGCTGACATCTTGGAGGAGCTGGACTGAAGTCAGCAGGAAAATAGCATCTCAGATATCCTGGGAGGCGAAGAATAGGTAAGAGGTGTGTGGGTAGAGCAGGCGGGTGAGGTGTGTGAGCTGAGGTGGAGGAGCAGTCGAGCTTGGAGAAGAGTGGAGCAAAGAAACTGGGAAAATTGGGAACTTGAGACCTAAGAAAGAGATGTGAATGCAACTGGGGCAAATGTTCACGGGTCTCAAACTTTGGTTTCTTTCCGGAATGGGAAATGGAATAAAGGAAAGCTATCTTCAAGGAAGCTGTGGGATTGTGTGGATCACTGGAACACAGCTGCAAAAGGAAACAGGATATTTCTGAAAACATTGCATGAAGTAGCAAATATTCAATCTGTGATGAAAATGAGGGGGTTATAATTTCTAAATGATGTTCTTTAGAAAAGATAACTGAACAGCTGGCAGGCATTAATTACATCTCAATAGTGTTGTTATCTGCCCTTTCTTGCTGAGTTTCAGGCAATTGAGAGGATCCAGGACAAGAGACATAAAGCTGAATGATGATAGATAACACTTAAAACTTTTAAGTCTAGGAATACTTTGCTCTCAAAGAGATATTAAGGTTTCACGAGGTTCCTATGACTCATCCAAACATGTTTTGTCATATTAAACCAAGTAACTTCTCCCAAAAGCTCTGCTTTCACAACTGGACCTTTCTCCCTTCTTTACTCATTATAAAAAGTCCAGAAATATGGCTGAATGAGAGTACTACCAAAGGTATATGGCAAATGTCTATTGTTACTGCATTCAATATTTCTCCCAAATTGCATTAAATAGTCGTTCTCCTCAGTTCAAGGTCTTATGAAAAAATGAGAGAATGAGTGAAATGAACTTTATAACAGTGAAGGGAAGGTAGATGTGGGCAAAAAGGAAAATTTTTAAAAATTCATAACCTTGAGATTTCATTCTCCACTGAACACATCTGCGTTTAGATGATAGGGACAGTTGGCAGACTTGCTATTGTACTGAACTTCTGCTGCTTGGAGAGTTACTGCTGCTTTTGGACACAAAAGTAGGCAAGGATCCCAAAAGAACTTATTTCCCACTAAGCTTGGAAGGGTGCTCTACCCTGTCACATTAGATTTAAACTTGTCCACAGTGATGCACACCTCTGTGACCTGCAGGTATGATTACATGCAACACCTGTAAATGAAATCACCACGCAAAAATAAGTGTTCTAGCTAGTTCAGAGTTCACAAAGAGCACACCACAGTGGGGCTGTGCTCTCTGTGAATGTTTCTCACAAGGAGAGGAAGCTTTGTCCTCATCAAGGCCTTCTTTAGCACCACTTTCCCTTTTCTAAGTAACTGCATCCTTCTGAGAATATTAAAGCTCTCTGTAGCAACAGGATGATTTATTCAAGAGACGTATATATATTTAGGAAGTGGATGTTTCAGAGACTGTCTGAGTAGACTAGCTGGAGAGGTGATCTGGGTAGCAGTGAAACTCCTACAGAGCCGAATTCAAATATTGCATGTTGGTCAGAGTATTCCATGGAATCATAGGGTCACAAGATTTTTGTGACATCATTTACTTCGAGGTCTCTGATCAAGAATGCCTTCAAAATAACTTATTTTTAGGAGCTTGGAGTAACTTGAAGAAAAATAAAAGATTACACAATGCTTAGAGCATTACTAAAGGTAGGTAGGTAGGTAGGTAGGTAGGTAGGTAGGTAGGTAGGTAGGTAGGTAGGTAG
>VZRN01002817.1:370915-445950 GCA_013397935.1 Dasyornis broadbenti
ATAGAGGTATGTAGGTAGGCAGGTAGATAGACAGATAGATAGAGAGAGAGAGAGAGAGAGATAGACAGATAGACAGATAGACAGATAGACAGATAAGTAAATAAGCTAAAGCAAGGCCATCTGCTTAGGCTGTCAAATTTGACCAGTTACACAGTATCTCATGGTGACATCCAGGCCAAGTGCCCTAACTTGTCCATATTTTAGTTTGGTTTCTCTTTTTATAACTTTTTATGATAGATATTACTTGCATTACTTACTAGCTTTGCTTCAGATTATTGCCTTAGTGGTATTTCGTCTTGTCAAAGTTGCTGTAGCATTAGTTTTCCCTACCTGCTCAAAGCATTGTCAAGACAGAAAATTTGACAGCATGAGCACACAAAGTCCAACACATCTGGGAACACTCAGATTTACACATAAACCCTGCAAGAGACATTCTGTCTGAAAGGCAAAAGTACTGAATCATTTGGGTTTATTGTAGGACCATCTGTGAAACACAAGCGAAGGTGGGCTGATACATCCCACGTGCATCAGACTCATTACATATGCTCTCTCCTAGGAATAAAAATGGCCCAGCTGAACTTGCAGACACCTGACAGAATAAGTCTGGATCTCATGGAATTTTAATTTAATGAAAGGATTTCACACTAAATGAGCATAGGATTGGACAGATTTGATCTTTTTTCACTGTTATTAAATTACTGGTTTTCACTGTTAATTAATGTTTCTGTTAACTTATAATTGCTTCTATTCCTTAATCTAGGAGATGTGTTCTAGAATAATGAGTGGGGTTTATCCCATTATTATCAGCAAGCAAGGCTTTTTCTTTTCCTGAATCATGAAAAAACTGTGTCAGGCAGGTTGCAAACTTATTTTTCTGATGCTTGAAATTTTTCAGTAGCCTATGTAAGAGTGTTGCCTGAGATTTAGAAAGTCTTGCCAGTTATCTCTCTACAACAGGATACTGGTAATGCAGTCACTTCCACTGTTCTTTTAAAGCTGGCAAATAATTTGGAAAATTAAATAAGTTTTCAGGATGTTTTGAACATCTCAACCACTGCTGCTGAGTGAAGAATAGTTCAAATTTTCTATCAAAACGAATCAATCCCAAGTTGTTATTAAAAATACCTACAGGAATCAAACTACAAAATAACTACAGTGATGAAAGCAAAAGTCTAGAACATTATTTGGCTGGTAAATAATTTCAACTAAAAAAAACCCTCAAAACCTGCTACTTGTTCTAGAAAATTAGTTTTGTCCTTCAAAGTACATCTAGAGCTGATGATTGCTAATGTTTATTTTCTACATCTTGGTACATGTGTTTTCTTTAAATAAGATTTTTTAAAAATAGAAGGCATCTCTGGATTACAAAACTCATTCACATGAGGATCAATATTGCTTTTATGCCCACAGAATGTGTTTTAGCCTTAACAAGTCATTCTCGTCAGCAAAATGACATTTGATTTCAGGGAATTCAAGAATAAACCTGATTACGCCAAACACTCTCAGGTATCGCATAATTTTACCATATAAATGAAAAAATGAGGACTGTTTGAAATCACACAGGAGCTATAATCCCTTTTGCACTCCTTTGTGGCTTTTCTTCTTTGAAATAGTTTTATGACCTATCTCTCTATACCAGCAGTAAGAACAGCCACACACAAGCCCCTGTATCCCTTGAAACTTCCCTGAGCGATGTCAGGAGCCAGGAGCTCAGCCTCTGTGCGCAGCCTTGTCCCTGCTCGTAAGTCAAATGATACCACCACTGGGTTGAAGTAATCTTGCAGGATGTTTTTGCAGTTAAATAGAGAAATTTAACTTTTGAGAGGTATTTTGATGTGATTAGACAAAAATAAGTGTAATTATATCATCCATAAGAGTTAAAATTAATATTTGCCAAAGTAAAGTAATTCTGGGTGAAACATCTTAATGCACCTCTACTGCCAACTATTTCATTTGACTGCATTTGATTTAGATCTTTATTTAGATAGAAGCAGCTTTAGCCTTTTTTCATTCTTCATGACCTTTATGTCTCATTTGGTCTGAAAATTGACTACTGATCAACATAGTTTTTTTCTGTACTGAAAGCTGTAACTCTGCAGGGCTCACATTTAAAGATGCAAAAGAGTCACATCCTGGGAAGCAGGAAGAAGGGTTGCCAATCAAGCTATATACTGACTGTTTTCAGTATAGCAGTTGATTTGGAAATTGCCAAATATTTTGGTCAACCGCTTACTTGCATCTTTGTGGAGTAGAACAGTTTTAGAAGTAAAACTTTTTTCCTCTGGATATTTAAGCATGGATTACCAACATTAAAAAAAAAAAAAAGGATTTTTTTTTTATCATTTCTTTTTATTATTCCATATTTACAGATAAGTGCTTTTTACCTGTACAAAAAACACACTTGAAAAAAGGATAGGATGTATGGACTTGGTGTGCTTTATAACAAAATCTGTAGTTCTAGTATCATATTGTTTTTAGATTATACCTCCACTCAGTCATTAACCCAGAAGACATTGCAGAAAGCTTCCTCTGACAAGTTACTACAAGAAGTATTTGGAGGGTTTTATTAGGGTCTTGGGCTTGGAATTTTTTGTTTATTTGTTTGTTTGTTTGTTTGTTTGTTTGTTTGTTTGTTTGTTTGTTTGTTTTTAATTGTAGACCACTCACTTAAGCTGAGGCTTTTCTGCAGGGTTGTAAGAACTGCAATGAAACCTTCCCCATAAAGGTCATCCTGGATCTAGCCAGGGTCTCTTCTACTATCACCCCACTTCTCCCATTTCCTCTAAAAAAGGAGAGACACATTTTTGGGGAGAGATATTCCCACCACAAAGCACCAGAGTCTGGTATTTACAGCACTGACCTAGATTAAGTCCTGGATCAGGCTGATCAGAGAGACCTGAATCTGGCTTTCTCGATTTTTAAGAGAATGCCCTGATTACAAGACTGTAAGATTTTCTGCAGTCAGAACTGCTCCTCTTTGTGGAGTGAAAAGGAGTGATGCATCCCAATTATGGATTTTGAAATGGAACCTTTTTTTTCAATATTGAAAAGGAATGACATTTTTCAGTCAATAGAAAAAAAAAGCCAAAATTAAACAAATTAACAACAGCAAAATACCACAACTTCCAATACGACAGAAAGTCAGAGAAAAAGACGACTTTTTTATCTTTTCTTTCTAAAATTTCAATATAATTCATTGGAAGGTTTTAAGTTCTTTTTGGTTTGCTTTGATATTGTCTGTGTGTGTTGGTTTGGTATTACAGCTTAGCATTTGAATTAAAGACCATTAAAATATGATCCTGTCTTGAGCTTCAATTTCTTACAATAGATTGCCACCATCTTGAAGGTGTAGGGTATCAGAAATAGAAATATTCAGCTGTTAAATTGAAAAGGAGGAAAATAATGCAAAAAAACTTCACACATCTCCCGGAAAAGGACAGAAAAAGAGAGAGACCCTGGACAGATTTTTAAACACCTGTGCCTTTTGTTTGGATGATGACATGTTCATTTAACTTTCTAAAAAAATGGTTATAAACCTGAGGCAGAAATATTTTGCTACTTAGAACTTAGCTGTGTATTTGACTTTGGTGAATCTGTCTTCTTTTCTAGTCAGGAATTAAATTTATCTCTTTCCATGGGAAAAAGCTTTATAACTGTTTCATCTTTTATGAAACCTTTTGCCCTGATTTCTAGCTTTAGAGACTCAGGAGGAGTGGGGTGTTGGGCAGGATTTGTTTGCTTGGTTTGGTTTTGATTTGGTTTGGTGTTTTTTTAATGAACAAAAGGAAACTATCAGACACTGAGTTTGATATTTAGGGGTTGGGAGGGGGATTGCTCTGTCTCCTTTCCCCACCCCAGTTTTTTACCCAATACATGGTTTGCTAAAAATTCATTAACACATAGCCTGTACTATTGGTATAGAACGATACACAATTTCAGCTCAAAATTAATTACTAATTTTAAGTGAGATTTGCTTCAAGGCTGTTCAAGAGTACTTTTGAACCAGGAGGAATTTGTTTTTATGAGGATCTGAACTAAGTTTGCTCCTGAGGCTCAAGACTTGTTAGTATTCCTTGGAGAGGTGAGGACAGACAGCATTTCTTTCTGTCATTCATGTATAGGCAGGTATGAGACAACCATTTTACATTTTCACAGAATAACTGCAGCCTTAAGAGGAAAAAAAGTTCTATTGTGGCACTAATAGCAATAGCTTTAACCCGGAAATTAAGCAACACAGATCTTATTGATTGTCTCACTCTGACCTCTTACTGATTTCACCAGTGAATAAGTTACTTGCCGTGTTTTGTCTGTTGTCAGATGCAGTCTGACATCACCTTAAAAAAAAGCAAAACAAAACAAAAACCAAACTAAACAGAAAACCCTACCTTTTCCTTGTCATGAAACTAGTTGTGCTAAAATTACTTCTTGTCAAATTTCAGTTCTGTTTCTTAAAATTTCTTAGGTTTAGATATGAAGATAACCAATTTACACAGACACACAATGCAGAAGTATTAGTATATGCATTTTCTGTATGTTTATATATTACTTTTACAATTCTATTACTTGAAACTCCATTACTAAGATTGAACACCTGGGTGGCTAGAGGTAAGACTCTTGAAATATAAATTTATGACAGGAAATAAGAAAAATCACCCAGCCAGACCCTAGTAGTATATAGGATATTAATTTAGATCATGTTTTAAGTGGTGTTCATAATTTATTTTTATTAAGTATTAAATGTTAGGTTGTTAAAAAATGAATACAGATAGGACTTCAACAGCTATGGAGGTTAATCAAAAGCTTCATATTTACCTTCATCTTAACGGAAATATTTTGAAATACTTGTTTTGCTACATCTTCAAACGTAATTTTTCCCACTTTCCTCCTGCACCCCAGAAGAGGAGAACTGTATGGTGAAAAAAATATGCTAATGGTGCATCAGGTGAGCATTACCAGTGGAATAGTTTCCTTAAATGTTTTTATATTTGCTCAAATATTGACTTGCCTTTGCAAAAGTATTTCCCTGGCTGCTGCTCTTAGAATTTGATTAACATTCCCTAGCAAAAGTGTGCTTACAAGGCATTCTTAACTATGAATTTTGCTGATCTCTTTATATATATGCAAAAAAATATTACAACAAAGTCTAAAAAAAATAGAGATTAGATACTAGGTAATTTTTTAAGATAATGTCATTTTAATTGCAAAATTACTGAGCAACTCTTGCAAATTAAGTTACATATCACACATAACTGTAAAGTGAATTAATTCATCATGATTAATGACAGTGAAAACCACATGAATTAATGACTGACCACCTACTTTAGAATGTTTCCAAACTAAGGTAATATCATTATGCCTATTGACTAATTCTGAATTACATTTTAATTTCTAAAGAAGAGTAGGCTCATTAACAAATGACTGAAAGCCAAATGAATTAGATATTAAATGTCCACCTAAATGAGCAGCAAGTCAATTTGTGATTGAGAAGGGTCACTTTAAAAACTCAGTTACTGCTTTCAGACCTCATCAACACCTTATACATCATAGGTGTTCTGCTAAGCTGTTGTATTAAACAGTTTATATGCAGGATATTCCTTTATTAGAGTTAATGAATGCTTTCCTTTCCTGATGAGAGGATTTGCTGCTCAGCTCATTTCACTGCTCATGATGTAGCCAGGAAACTTCTTGATTCTACCATCACTGAGTGTGCTTGAAGATCTTGTAACAGCACTGAGCTCCAGCACAGCAAGTACTGCAGACCAGTGTGACAGCTCTGAGAGGTAACAGGAAAACTATAACAGCGTAAAAGACACTGTCTGGGTCAACATTAAAGTACTGATAGAAGGGGCTCCTACATAAGTTGACATGTCCTGTGTTTTGGGTCAAGGGTTTAAGAGCAAACAAATCTGAGTCTTTGCCTTATCTAACCTCTCTAGTTAACAGAAACTCCTCCCTAAGCGCACTAAAGACTCATGAGGGTAAAACAGTCTTCTGCATTTCCTGATTTTGAAAAAAACCCAAATAAACAGATCAGCATCCTTTTAACTTTTAGAAGGATTCATGCACTTAGAAGTTTATTTTTTGTAATACAATATCTTAACCTATACTGGGTCAGAATTGAGAAAGTATTTAATTAGTGAACTTCCAGGTTTCTTTCCAAGTGCCAAACTGTTTCATCTTAAGTCATATACGAGGTTCCATCATCCCCACTGGATTATATCAATAGCTATTTGCCAATAGTTATTAGCAAAACAGAGAATCTGAAGATATGAAGTGATGGTGTTAACTGGCTTAAAGATATGTTAAGGTGGGAAAGCATCACAAAAGCATAAAAGTACAAAAAGGTTTATAAAAGATACCAGCAGATCCTATTTCAAATCTCTGCATCTGCTAGGTCAAAGAACAGGCTCTTAAATTTTGATCCTTAATCAGTTTAAATGAGTCCCAGAGAAAACTGTAGACTAATCCTTGAATGTTTGAACACTTCATGTTCACTTTTTCTGAGAGTGTGTAACTAAAATCTCTGTTAAAATAAATCATAAAAAATATTTGTAACCAAAAATGTATTTGGATTGAAGGAAGCTTTATACAGGAATATTTATCTTATTGAGGTGCAGCAGTTACTTGGGTCACCTGTTTTTATACTAGCAGGAGTTGCCTTCACTTGCTTAATAAATCTTAAAAACAAGCCCTGCAGATATTTTTGTCGTTAAGTAAATATATATTCCAGACATTGTTGAACAAGAGGACTTATCCAAATTAGAATTAGATTAATACCATGCCAATGAAAACTAGATTAATATCCTGTCTTCAATGTTGAATCTTCTGAACTGTGTTGATTATGAATAACCAGAAAAGTGGAGGACTAAAACTGGTTTCTGCCAAGTTAATTGTCATGGCAAGTTAACCATTAGAGTTTATAGAAGCATAATCCAATATATTTGTTTTCAGCATATAATTTTCTTGGATTTGCTTTCCCCTCCCCAAACTGTAAGTGGTTGCTACTGCCCCTTTTTCTGATTATCATCTCTCACCAATTTACAGTACATTTCAGGTTTGGAATGTTTAAAGGTTTGTGGAAACTATGTACAAGGGACTTCCTGCTCAATTTAGATTGAAACACATGTAAATATCTACACAAGATACAGAATATTTCTGAAAAGAAAGGGAAACTTGAATTTCCTTCCACAAGAACCCATCATCCTTTATCACAGTGGCAGTTTTTCTATGCTTTTCCAGGCAGTAGCACCAGTCTATAATTAGTTACTTCCTTGCAGCTGCAGCAATGGATGTGTGTGCACTTTTTGCACACAAATGTAGGGAGATGGCTCGGTCAGTACCAGGCTTTCTCTTCCAGCCCTGGGCTCTCCAGCAGGATGAAGGGTCATGCTTATCATGTAGGTAAATAACAGAGAGAGCTGTCTTCCATGATAGATACAGACTTGGACATCTGCTCTTTCCCATTTATCAGTCACAGAGGCTGATAGGGAAGTTTGTGACAGGCCAGTGCAAGTTGATGATTGAGGGAGGTGAAAGTGAGTTCTGCAGAATGAAATATGCTGACTTTGTTTCAGAGAGAGACAGTAATACACTAACATTATTTGATAGATGAGGGAAAATAAAACACAGAAATTTGTTCAAATATTAACAGTCTCAAGGTTATTCATCAACTTCTAACAGCTCTGTTTGGATATAAGTATGAAGGTAAACACCAGTGTTGTCTAGGGTACAGAGTTTTGAAATTCATCCCACCAGTTTTTAATGTGTAGTTCCTCAGTTATGTCCAGCTCATTTTCCTTACTTGCTGAAGTTTCTCATAGCTATTTTCTTATAGTGCATTTTGGCATGAGAATTTGGCATAATTTGAAGGGGAGTATGATAAAGTATCAGCTCCTAGAAGCCCTCAGACAGCAAAACTATGAAGGCTGTGAGTTTCTCTCTTTTTGGGGATTGCCCATAGGCATATTTGAACACACAAAGGGTTGTACACATTGATATAATCTTCAGGTGGAATCTGTTCACCTGAAGTGGTTTCTAGAAAAATTATAGTATTTTTTTTATCCAGTGCTGCAAAAGGTATAATAAAAGGATAACTCCATGGGAAGTGTTATGTAATTTACTTCACTTTATTCACTGTTAGATGTAGGAGTGGTGGTATTTGAGTTGAAGTTTTCTGGTTTATCTTCATCATAGCATACATTGGGGTTTTGGGAAAGACTGGTTTCCAATGGCATTCCAGTGAAACCTACTAAATTTAATGTCCTCAGCAGCTTGTGAGAGTTCTCCTATTTATGGCCAAATTCCCACCGCGGTAGGTGCAACGTTGTTTCTTAACTTGACTGATGTCAGGACACAGTCTGAAGTGCCACTTCTGTAGTACTGAGGCTGTTCTTTTTCAGGAAGGACGTAGAAGGAAATGGTATTTGTCTGAAAATCCTGAGACCTACAGATACTTAGGGTTCCCATCATGCACCTCTTTGCTTAACCTTGTTTATGGGCAAAAATCCCTATACATCTTGTTTATGAAGCCAAGAACTTATTGTTAGTATAACCGAACAGAAATCTCAACAGTCTAAGCATAGAAACGTTTGTTTGTTTTCACTGTGGCCCACTTTTATGTTTGATAAAACATTTTCACACCTTTGCTATTTCTTCATTGGGTTGCAACTCCATGTAACATATAAATGTACCACATAGGCTGCCTTTCAAATAGGTTAAACACTATTTCGTTGTTCTCTTTGTTCCCCCTAGGATCAGACTGTGCAGCTCCAGATGTACATTTCTTTATCTGGCCGTTGGTGAGCCTGTGTCCCATCTCTCATAATCCTGTGCCTGCAGTCTTCTGCACATTCTGCATAGCTTCCTAAGCCCACGCTTCTCAAAGCCACTCCTATCTTATGCAGCCTACATTAACCAGTACTGCTTCATTTCACTAGTCCTAGGTATCTTGTTCTACACACAGTAACTATTTCATTCTTATAACTGCATGAAACAGTAATTGGGCCATACAAAAATAAACAAAAGTTAAAAAAAAGAAAAAAAAGATAAAATACTAGCTTATGTTAGAGCTCAGTCGGATGTAAACAAAGTACAGGCAGGTTGAGACAACTGCAGAGAGTTGGCCTGACAGCCTTTGTTTTGAGGCCCTTTAAACTCAGTACCCTCAGCTTTATGTTTTTGTTACACATCACATAGAATTTGGGAATATAAAAACATGTTACCTTTCTTTGCTTCTCTTTCTCTGTTGAGGGCATTGTAATTTACACTGCCCTATGTTACTGTCTGGAGTTGAATTTTACTAGATAAACACCAGAATAGAAGGTTCCAGGGATGCGGTTTATTTACTCTTTTACAAAATCTGCATTTTGAATGGAGAGAGGGAAATGTCCATACCTAAACCAAAACTCTTTAGAGTCTGGCTCTGCACAAACCACAACATAAATATGTGCATGGAAAATAAATCTCAAAGAAGAGCTACTTAAGATAAGAAACCTCTCTGTATGCTGTTGCTCTAAAGGAGTCTACCAAGAATTAATCACGTATTCCCTTTTCATCATAATAAGCTCCCTGTTGGCAGAGGCAGGAAGTTACTCTGCCCAGAATAACCTTAGGCATGGAAGCTGCATTCTTTTAACCCAGTGAACAAGCTGGCATTTGTATATTGCTGCTGGACAAGTGTTAAAGTGAATGTAAGCCAAGCACAGAAAGCTTCTCGCAGGCACCAGTAAGATAACAAGTAAGAGGGCCTATTAACACATGTAAAGTCTCAAACATATAACACAGTTTTTAATCTTTAATGTAATATTTAAGGAAATGCCAGTTGCTATAGTTTTGTTAAATGCATGAGATCTTATTTTGGAAGTCAGGAGGAAAAATATTTTCCAGATTTCAAAAGGTTTCTCCAGAGCATACTCCTGTATCCCACTTTCTCTTATCACTGGATCAAAATTTAGAAGACTTTAGGCTTCAGAAAAGAGACCTTTTTTTGGATATCAAAGTTTCATCTCTGTTAGGAAGCATTTGCAAAATAGAATTGGACCACTGGTCAAAGCTGTTGGCACTGTAATTCTTGCATTTTCCGTGTGTGAGATTTGGGGACTTACTCCAGCCAAAATTTAGTTTGCCACTGACAACATGATTGAAGCTGTCTGAAGTACTCTTCTTTTGTTCAGCCTCTGTCCTCATTAGGTATGGGAAAGCATTTGGTGCATGCTTGGAGCAGAGCTCTCATTTCAGCTTCTCCTAAAGAGGCCTGGTAATCACAAACAAAAAAAAACCAGTCTGTGGACTGAGCCACCACATGGTATGTGGGGACAATCACTCTGAAACTAACACTGTACCAAACACAGCTGCAGCCAAAAATCCTCTGCATTGTAGAAGAAAGCCTAAACTTTAAAGCAGAAACAAACGTTTGTTTCGCCATCCTAATATTTGGTCAGTTGAATTTATTTTTTGAAGAGGCCATCAGGAAGAGAGACCTTTGTGCTATCTGCAGCTCCCCAGGCACATCCTATACTGACACAGAGCTCTTTACATACCTCAACTTTCATTTTAAGAAAATGTCACCTGCTGCAAGCTTATTGCTTGCTAGCAGCTCATTTGTCAGAAAAAGCTCATGCTCAGCTTATTAGCAGCCCATTTTTACGGTCATTATCCATGCTTCCCCAACATCTGGCTAAGTGTTGTACTCCAGATTGTGGCTGTTCTGGGAAGTAGTTTTAGCGACTTAAAAAGCTGTTTAAGTCATGCTTATAATCCTCCCTCTGTCTCTTTATCTGTGGGGTGATTCTGGGGAAGAGGCTGTCTCACTTCTACCCTTTGCATGCCCTTAATTGACCCTGAACTACTCTGAGTAAGGACCATCATTTTATTTGTTCCCATGCCATAGCTAAGTGGGTAGTCAACCTCAGATGAAAATTATTTTTTGTGAGAATTGCCTAGCAATATAGTTGTCCTATTGTCTCTGCATAAGTGGTTTTGTAGTGCCTTAGATGCTCTTGTAATGAACTGGAAAGGTTTTATTCATCAATGTGTGTTCTTCATGCATGCCACGGCTAGCAAATAACTTTCTCATGTAGAAAGTATTCTGCGGAATTAGAATCTTGTTCAAAGTTTAATTCTAGAAAAAGCTGTTCCAGAATGCCTGAATATCAATTCTACATCATTGATTTTTATCTAAATTTTAAAGGAAAAGAGATAAAATCATAATATACATTTTGAACAATTTCTTTTTCTTCCCAGGAAGAGTATCTTAATTTTCTGAAGTCTGTGAATATATAGTCTTTCTTATTTCTATTTCCTATATTTTTACCTGGATTCTGTTTTCATTTAAAGCTTTTCTGCCTTTTTTTTTTTTTTTTAATGAAGGAGATGGAGTGCTCAGTTATGCAGGTAGCAAAATACCCATCTGCTTGTTAGGATTTCCAAACCGCTCAATAACACTTTGTCGTTTCCCACCCATCAATTCTTGGAAATGGTGCTCCTCTAAATGACAATACAGCAGCAAAAACGTGATTGAAGTCACTCGACTCACTGAACATATCCGAGTCTACCAGCAAGATGTATCTGAACAGCCAAAACACTAAACAACTGCCAATTGAGACACTGATTGGCACAGCTAGCAACGATTTGTGGCCAGCCAGCTTTCTGACAGCCACAAACTAGCTTTCCTCTCCTGATTCTCTTGCCTTCCTTGTCGCCTTGCTTACTCAACTTTGGGTTGTACATAACAGCTGACAGGTGTTTTCCCAGGGGTGATACAAATGCCCTGGCTCAGTCGTTATCTGACAGTTTTCAGGCTGTCCCACACCAATCGAGTGATAGATGGGCTATAAGACAAGTAGGCAAACAGTTACACTTGGCACAATTGCAGGCTTTTCTGGAGGGGAAGAAACAGTCAATCTCACGATTGCACTCTGCCTGACACTACCCAACTATTTGCAAAGTGCATTCAGAGTGTTCAGACCGAGAACAGGGTTGACTGACAAAAGCCGAGCAGAAAAGGCTAAATGTCAGGGTCTTTGTGGCAGCTCTGCAAGATCCTGGCAGATGAAGTGAAGTCTGGAATGCAGAATGACAGGAGTGGTGGAAGCCAGAAAGCAGGATAGAGGTAGTGCAGTGAAGGGTTATTTTTAGAAACTCATACTAGCTTGAATCAGTTCTGCTTTTAAAATCAGCCATTAAATTAATTGCCGTTATTAACATTGTTGAATTTTATTAAAAGCATTAAGAACTTTTGCAACTTTTACAGAATAAGACCTGTACAGTTGGCTGTCTCTACTGAAGATTTTCAGTCTTTTAAACTGAGGAAAGGTGATTTCAACAGCAGTTCAATGTTAGGAGAAAAATGAGTGCATGAGTGGGCCACATTTTATAGTAACATGCAGGAAAAGGCACAAGAGATGTGATATATTCACAAGTCTTAAAGTACCATCTCCCACAGTGCACTTATATATATCCAAATTGGTGGCATCTGCACAAATGAAGTATAGAGTGGGTGGAAAATTGCCTAAACTGCCAGGCTCAAAGGGTGGTGAACAGTGGTACAAAGTCCAACCTGTGCTTGGTTACTACTGATGTATCTCAGGAATCCATAGTGTTCATGCTTTTAGTTTTGATCCAGATGGAGTGGAGTGTCCTCTCAGCAAGCTTGCAGGTGGCACAAAACTGATCTGAGGTGGTTGATTCACTAGAGGCCAGGGCTACTAATCTGATGGACCTGGACACCATGGAGAAATATTCTGGCAGAAGCCTCATGTCTGAACAAGGCACTTTCATGTTACATTACAATGTAAATTGTTGGGCTGGTTTTCAGAAGCCTTGAGCAGACTTTTCAGTGCCCATACCATCAACTCTAGTGACAGGAACACAAATACACTTGTTTTCTTATTTTTTTTTTTTAGTTTGTATTTTGTATCTACACTCCTATAGCTTTTGCTTTAGTATTATCGTCAAACACTTAAATATAATTTATAGACCTGTTCTTTAAGTTGAAAGAGTGTTCATACTAAGCATCAGAAAAAGAGAAGTAAAAAATAGACTAAGAAATTAACACTTATAGGACTAATAATTTAGAGATTTTATCCCTGAAAGAATAAACCTTACTCATTATAATAATCCCATGAACTTCAGTGGCTTTCAATAGGAGTAGAAGATGGGAGTATCAAACCTTGAAAAGATGGTATAATCATATAATTTGAAATAAGACACAACTTGAAGAATTTTGAACTGGTAGTCTGATTTCTAGGATGCAGAACAAAAATACTTCATCTAACACAGTGTGAATACCTAATACTTACCTCACTCTTGAACTTTGAGACTGAGAGTGAGGAATTCCATTGGCTATCATTCCTCCCCAAATAATTTTGCAGTTAGAATTTAAAATTTCTCAGAAGGCATAGGCTTACCTATTAATTAGATTTTGTAATATGTGTTTTTAAAGAAATTTAGCTATGTTTTTGTCTCTTTTATCATTTAATTATGGATTAACTAAATCTCTTTAAACTCCCACAGAGTTTAAATTCTATGTAAAGATAGGGAATGTTTATTATAATGCTAAATGCTATCATGGGTACATCCAACTAAAGATAGAAGTGGTCTGAATTATTGAATTACTGATTTGTCCCTAATTTTTAGATCACAGATAGCCTAGTCCAATCTGAACAAGGTACCTTGCAGACCAGTTTTCATATTGTTAACCTGGTTTCTCATCATTAATGCGAAGTGACAGACTAATAGAAATAAAGAGTCAAATCTAATAGAATAATATATGTTTAAAAGTACTGCTAAGAATTTTAAATATATGTTCATGAGCTCCAAACACAACCATGCTGAATGTGCTTCCTGAAGATCTCTCCCTATATACATAGAGACATTTTGACCACTAATAGATCATACCAGGTCAGCTGGTGCTGAAAGTGAATTTATGCTCTTTAGGAAGGAGATGAAGAGTGGGAGCTGTTTAAAAAGTAAGCATTGCATATCTTAATTTCAGGATTTTGTTTTAACCTAAAATGACGTACATTTTTGAGTTGGCCCAAGTTCTCTTTAGCATCTGGTATTTTACACTGTAAACTATTGGATAAATGAAGAAAGCCATATCATTCTAGACTACTTACATAAAAAGTGTACAGTAGCTCTTGGGAGAATTTGAGAAGACTCAGCTGTTACTAACAGTCCCAATTAGAAATAATACTGAATTTAAAAACTGGGTATTCTGAGGCTCAAGCAAGTAGTAGAATCTTGTGTTAGCAGATATTAAATAACAGGATTCTGAAGGCAATTTAAATGTTACATACACTAAAACAATAATTGAATTTAAAATCTAATCTCAGCTGAAAGTGGGCAGTGTGTGTAGGTTTTATGAACGATCTTAAAACACGGTTGAAAGTAAATGCATTTATAGTAATTGCCCCTTATCTCAGGACAAGTAAGAAAGGCATATTTATCACACTAATATTAGTGTATAAAATGGAGTTTGTACCATAATATCAAAATATTTTTCAAATTCATGATCTAAAGCTCACAGAATAAAGTGATCTTAATAAAAATCTGATTTTACACATATTTCTGCATGTTTTACCTTCTCTTTCTAGTTTGACCATGGTAGTTATTTTTAATTTATGATCAAGAAGATGGCTTATGTGGAAAAGATACAGGAGGGTGACGGGATCCTATAACATTAGTGACTTAGCAGGGTGAATTCATCCTTCTCTGAGATTCAGATCTTTTAGTAGGCTTTAAATGGTTATGGTATTACAAATAATCTGTTAATACGTAATTAATTAACGTATTTAATTTAGGCTGTAAAGAAGATAAATTGTGCATTTATCAATCAATAATACTTGAAGTCATTATATGGTTTGAGTTCCATTTTTTTAATCAATGTTTGCGTAAAAATTTTTAGACATCTTCCATATGAAGATGAGCCTTTGATCTCTGTAAGACTTCCAAATAGGTTATGGCACTTGCAGAACTTCTGCTAGCGATGTCCTCTGATCAGTCTCGTTTCCCTTAAAACTCCTGTCTCCCTCTTTCAACTCCTGGCCTTGTTTCAGTACCTTGGTGTTACTGCAGTCTTCCCTCTCCCGCGCACAGGGACCAAAGAAAACAGCTGTGTTGCAGTTTCAGGTGTGTGAGTTTGGAGTCCAGCCTTTCCTCACCATCCCTGGTATTCTTCTGTCTTCTTGGGAGTTTCTGTAGTTTCATCTTATCTCAGTAATTCATACCTGACACTGTGCTGCCATCCTCATTATAACTATTTTAATCAGTTTAGAAAAACATTTGAAAAAGAGTATGCCAGTTAATGCTCAGTAGTTTAAAAGTTTTAATCTACGAAGACACTATTTTAGATATGTGTGTTATAAACATATTTCTTGCAGAAGGGAGGAAATTCTGTTCTTCCAGTGAGCAGAAAACTGTTGCCATGGGAGTGAATGTTGTTTGTGATTTTACATCAAAAATGTGAAAAGACTTAACTAGGGAAACAACATTCTGAAATCAGTTTAATTGGTAGTCATGCCTTTATAAGAAAATTGGTTTTATATGTTGCCTCATGATGCAGTGTATTTTACAAAAAAAAAAAAAATAAATAAATAAAATTTGTATCTCTGTTTTATACTGAAAAAGAGAGAAAACACACGGTCATTTGTTTGTTACCCTTAGTCAGTCTGCTTAGTAGGTCACAGTCTAATCAGCATTATTTTGATGTGCCATCCCTTGGGCAACAGTCACTGAATTATTATAAAAGTGTTTCACCTTTTAAGCCTCGATCAAAGCATGAAGAGCTTCTGTTGTACCCTCGAAATTATAAGGGTACAGTAGCATGCTTATTCACAAATGTTCCAGTTAAAATTTAAAAAAAAATGAGAGGGTTGGTGTTTTCTCAGTTTGTGTTTTGTTCAAGTTTTTTCCCATTAATTTCATTGTTGGGTGAGTTGCTTTTGGGTTTCTTTTTGTTGTTGTTGCTGTTGTTTGTTGTTGGGATTTTTTAACAAGCATATAAGTAATTTTTTTTGTTTTTTGTTTTGGTAATGAAAGAGGAGAATAAAAAAAAAATTTTGATATCCTGCTAAGACTATAGGTCTCATAGGTAGTGCTAAGTAAAATATGTAGGGCTAAGTGCACTTATACATAGGGCTAAGTAAAATATAAAATATTGCAAAAATTTACAAATTTACCAACACTCTCAAAAGGTCAGAGAGAGGAACAAGAAATATAGAAAGATGTCACATTGCTGTTCTTGCTTTTAGAATGACATATCGAGTACAAAATCAGTTTAGAAGAATGAGGGTTTGGATGATGTAATTCCCAGACTGAAAGAAGTGCAGTGTACCACTTACATGCTAATTTTGACAGTGAAGGGAAGTGTAGAAAAGCTTTTCCTTGCAACACAGACAAATCAGAATTGCTGAGTATCTTCCAGAAAATGAATGATTAGTTAAAATGTTTAACCCTAAGTTACTTTGCCTGTTCATGAGTTTATTTTCTTTCTTTCTTTCCTTTTTTCCTTTTCTTCAAGAAGGCCAGGTTACCCTTCTAAGAAAAAGACATAGTATTGAATATTACACCTTGTATACCTGGAGGAAAACCACACATAAACAAGGCACCCTGCAAACCGTTGTAGGAAAGCTGGAGTATAAACACATTATCTGCAGAAAAAGTATAGGGAAAGATTGACAGCCCTGCAATTTCGCTGTGTTTATGGTGATATATAGACATTTTACGTGGAAAAATACGAAAATATTAGATCCTTGCATTCCTGTTTTCTTCACCCTTCACTTTTTTTATCTCCTCCAGAAAGCAGCAGGTAAAGACAGTGTTGGTGAGAGGTAAGAAGTGATATGACATCAGGGTGAGTGTGGGAAGTCACAGGCTCAGGTGTGCAGACCCTGCACAGAGCTGCGAGATGTGGGGCAGCTGTAAAGTTACAGACGTGGTAACCACCCACCACAAACTTCACAAAGCAGCCGGTGCCAGTGAAAGATCCTTTGATATCAAAGCTGGCTATTCATTACACACATGCAAGGACTAAGGATTTCTCAGTAGACAGAGGTGGCAAGAGCCATCTCAACCCAACCTCTGGTGACAGGCAGATCCCTGCTCAGTCTTCTTTCAAGGGAAGGCTCCAGCCAGACATCATCTGGATGAATCTGGGCAAAAACCTTTTATAGCTTTGATTGAATGCAGCTGTATTGCCACTAAATAGGAAAACAAGGTGCCTGAGTCACCACTTTGAGGGATGAAATGGTCTCAAGCACACTATCTTCCCATCTACCCTGTGTGCGCTCTGACAGGAACAACAGGCTATGTGAGGCAGATACTTCTTTGAGAACATAACTGACAGCTTTGAAAGTCATAGTCATACTGAGCAGAAGGAAATTCAAGGTGTTCTTGTATAACATATACATTTGGGGATATGTTTGTGTCAAAATATCATTTCAAATAGATCTTGCTGCAGTGAGGGAACAGGCCTTTGAGAGTGCTCTGTCACACGGGAGCTCCACCAGTCCCCTGTTCTCTTGTAACTGAAAGTCCGTATCCATCACAAGAAATGGATGTTCAAATAATGTCACAGTGAAGTTTGCAGTATCAGTCAGAGGTAAAACGTCCATGTCTATAAAAAGCAGGTTTCATCATCTAGTGAGAGAGACTAATCTTTCCCTCTTAGATGGAAAGCTAGAAGTCATGATGAAGTCCTTGGAGGAAAGGGGAGCCTAAAATACTTAAAAATACATAGACAATCTTGAAATCTCAGAGGGAGCTCTGTAGTAAAGCTCAGTAAAATCAATTCATGAATGTCTTGTTATTACCACAAAGGAAAATCACTTTGAATGTGTGTGTCAAGGGATGCTGGGTTTGAATAAAAAAATTTAAAAATTGGAGTGGAAAGAGGAGGGGAAGGAAATAATTCATTAGCAGCCATGATTATATTTAGTCTATGGTGCTAATTTGTTTCTAATTTTGTCTTGAAATTACTTGAATGAGCATGCAAGGTAAAATGGGAGGAAACTAGGATGAATATCCTGAATTCTTTTTCCAAAGCTGAAGGACTGCTGGGCTGTGGCACAAGTCTTTTGTCTGTCATAAGAGAGATTTCCTGATGACTAGATAATCTGTCTCTGGACTCCTCTCTTGGACCTCAGAGATGTGACAGATGTGAAAGAGAGCTCTCCAGCTTTTCTACCTTCTTGTTTTCTTACCAGTTACCAATCCAAATGATAATTGTCACATTTCTGAAGCGCTGGGGTCCATAAAGTCATCTTCCTCTTCCTTCCCTTATTCAGAGGAAAGCTTTATCTATAGCCCTTCCCTTCGCTGGGGGCAGCGGCTGGCTCCCAAGAGCCACAGACTTCACTTCACTGGCTCTATATAGTCCTTGCATCTGTTCATCACACTACTATAGGAGATCAAAATCAGCAGCAAAAGCAAGGTGAGAAAGAAATATAACATCTCCTCTATCTGGTGGCAGGATTTTACAAGTCTTTACTAAATGTTAGTATGTAGGGTCTTAATAACACGGAACATTTTAATGAACCTACCCATTGTAATGATGATATTTTTGCATCTGTGCTGGAGACATATTCCATTTATAGAACATCTACTGAAGTGTACTACAAAAATTCCAATAGAGAAAAAGCCCAAAAAGCTTTATGCTGGATTGTTATGGGATTCATGTCTGTTTTAAAAAGAGAGAGTCCAGTGGCCCTACTGTGATAATGTTACACAGCATGCTTACAATGTGAGTGTTAAAGAGATTAAAACAACCATGCACGCACACAGTGTTTTGTAAAATATTACAAAGTCACATATTTGCATATTATACAGCTGGTTGCAAAGCCATCAATCATCATATTATCTGTACATTGAGGATGATAAATGACTTTCATTCTAATGAGAGAATCTAATCACATGGAGAAATGAAGAGGCCACGCAGCATAAAAGCTTTGGATCCAAAAGCTATAGATTATTATTAATATTTTACATTTGTCTCTGATTTGGAAGCTTCTGCATTTCATTTGTACACATGCCTTTCTACAGTCATGATTTTGAGAGAAGGTCAGATAATTATTTTCTTTTATTCTTAATAAAATGACACTGGAAAAGCAGGAAAAGGTTAAAAATATCAAGCAACTTGGAATCTCTTTATGTGAATTTCTCTAAATTGCCTAGGACAGATCATTTATTTTCCATTCCTGATAATGTGGCAGCAGAAAAGGAGACAAAGGTTAAGAATAGGAAAGTGAAAGCCTCCTACCTAAGGATTTTAAGTAACCAACACAGCTCAACAGCAAATGACTATGCACTGTATTGCTTGTCTGCTAGATGAGAAAGTGAGGTATATCTGAAAATGTTACAAATTATAAACTCTTTCACATAGCAGCAGTTATAACTAGATAACTATAACCATTAAAAATAATGCCGTTTATTATGTTTAGAATTCTAGCTCTCACGGTCCAGTTGGAGGGAGGTAAGGTCACACAGCACAAGGTGAAAAGGAAAAGGAATAGTTTTCTAATGGGATGCAATGGGCAGAGACACTTGTGTGAGAACGGAAAGGAAGAAGGCAGAGTGACAGAGATGTTTGTACACTGAAAAGCTGCACAAGTAACCAAGGAAAACACCCGAGTATTTAACAAAATATTTGTATTTCCATGTCTAACTTTCAGCATTAGTTTGTGACTTTACATTGTTCCTCAATGTATTTAATGCTGTGCCAAATTTAAAATTTTAAAAAAATGAAGTAAACAGATGTCATTCAATACTAGTTGAAGTCATCTGATGCTTTAGATCCTGACCTGCAAAAAAAAAAAAGAAGAAATAGCTTTCAGGAGAGAGGAAATTAAAAGATACATCAAATAAGTAAATGTTATCTCACCACTAATACAGATTTGCCTTTAAATTTGGGGAAAATATTTGTTAGGTATTTTTTCCATGTATGCATGTTTCAGAAGATATTTAGATTATAAGTAATAAACAGAATTTGAATATCCCCTAATTTCTGTCACAACTCCCTCAAAAACTGTATATATTAAGTGTAGGAGAACTGGATCCTCAGATAATTAAATGTCTCACACAAGACATCCTTATTCAGCCATGTGTTTTTCTAATGTATTTCTTGCTTCTTCATTCATAATACTGCAGCTGTGAAACACTCATTAGTATACTGATGCTTTGCTGATGTGTTACTTTCAAAATATAAGACGTTGCAGTGTATCTACAGTATTTCTCTTTCAACTGCAAAGCTCAGCAATATTCAGTTGAGAGTTTTTACAAAAACACTCACTTCTGGTTTTTGTGTTCCCAAATACAGTTTTACCTGACACACTTTAAAGGTTTTTGTGGTTCAGAGTCTTTATTAAAGCATGTGGTTATTTTTCAAGTGTTATATGACACTTAGAAATAAAGACATACAGGTTATAACTAGTGAATGCCTACACCATAGATTTTATTCTAAAACAGCATGTATTTTCTGATATGGAAGTTTGTGCAAGGATGAAGTGGGGGAGAAGAGCTGCTATCCCACAAAATAAGAAATATGCACTCATTTGCTTTTTCATTACAGAAACAAATATACATTTGTAATAAATCTTCCTAACTAATCAAAAGATCATTTAAAAAAAAAGTGGCATAGCTTCTTAGTGTTCAAAAGAGAATTTTTACTACTAGCCTTTGGATTTAAAAGCAGAGCACTTTTTTGGTTAACTTGAACCTAGTGAGGAGGCCAGAAAGACAATAATGCATGTATAATACATCCTGTCTTCAAAAAGAAGATAAAAGAAATTTGCCCTGGGCTTAAAATACCTTTTTGTTTGCAGATCTGCATAGGATTTCCTATGTGGTTTCTCCTAGGAAGAACACAAAATTTAAACTAAAATTAAAAAAAAACTAAATAACAAAAATTGCCAAAGAATGATAATCTGTAAATCTGTTATTCTCAACTCAAGCAGAAGTTTCAGTCCTGAGGTTTCTTTATTTGGGACTTACCCCATGTTTTTATGATTACTAATCACTTACTCTGATCTTCAGAACTTGGATTAGCTTACAGAAGGTCTTAGGTGGTGCCACCACACAGTGTAGGAAGGGACCTTTTCATGGCACAGGTCTCCCCAAGTGCATACAGAAGTGTTTCTAGGTATGAAACACAAATTTGTAAATGACAACAAATCTGGAGCATTAGAAGAATTTCTATGTAACAAAGAACTGGAAATTTAGAATAAGATCTGCAACCTTTTCAGTTAAGAATGGTTGTGTCTTTCTAATAGTGATTGCACAATATGTGTATGTTGTTTAAGCCTGTAATGATCTCTGCTGAATTGGTCAGTACATCTCAAAACTGAGTTTTGTTCAAAAGAGAAAAAAAAAAAAAAGGAAGGAATAAAAAAAGAAAAGAAATAATTTCATTTCAGCAGTTTGACCATGGCTGACTAACAATTGTTGTTTATAAAATAGGAAACTCTTTTTCCTTTGAAGGAGTAACAAAGAGCTCAACTATAGCAATGTACTATTACAATGCAATGAATACTTAAACCTGTTTGCATTGTCATTTAGAAAAAATGTGCAACATTAACTAACATTTATTTCTCTGATGCAGTCTTCAAATCTGGAATTGTATTACCTTCAGTATACATCTATCCAAAGTTATCCAAAATAAATAACATTGTGTAATACTCTATTATATACTTCATAAATATGTTGCCTTTTCAGCTGGTAAAAATATGACACAGCAGTAAAGGGAAAAAGGTATTTACCTCGGTTTTAATAGGATCCTAGGTGCACATTTTGTCTCAAGTGGAAGCACAGCGAAAGCACCCAAGCACCCACTGTGTAACACATATACAATTTTTATGGCCCTTGCAAATTAGCATATCTATCTAAAATCCCCCAATAAGAAACTTAATAGATGAAGCAATTGTCCCCCTATTCTAGTTAGCCCCCCCCCCCCCAAATAAGATTAAAGTCCAGTTTACAAAACATGCTCCAGAGAGAGAGAGAGAGACTCTATCCAAGGTTGGAGCCTCTAGCTCTGAGATAGTATAGAGCTGTTTACCTTCTACTGTGAATGTTTCGTCTTCCCGCTTTTGCAAGACCCCCAAACTAAGCTAAACATCAAACTACAAGAATTATAGGTATGTGGGACTAAGGGACAAGGAGTGTGTGTGTAAAGGGTACAAGGAAAGGGAAAGGGTATAAAATGTATAAAAAGGGTATAAAAAGAGTATAAAAAGACAAAAATCAGCAAGCATCAAATACATCCTTGCATAATGTGCATATGTATTTGAATATAGCCAATAGATTGACAGACATTTTAGCCATACCATAGCCAAATTGCTGAAGCTTTGCCTTAAACTTAATCTGTATATAAAACCTTGGCTTTTCAGAGCACTAATTTTTATTTAATATTGAATTACTTAATGCCTTCAAGATCTATTTTTTAATGCCTGTTTATCACACGGCACTGTACATTAGCAGCAGAAATCAACTGACAAAATGGAATAGAGTTTGAAAGTGAAGACAGTAAAATTACTGAGACCAAAACTGCACATCTCCAGATCTGTCATATATACCAATTTAATCAAGAGAATGTGACATTGATAGGGCTCCCAGGTCACACCGCAGAATTAAGACTTTTGTCTTTTAGTTACTCCTACAACCTTTTTTATGTAAGTTTCCAGTCTATTTGACTCTAGATCCAAAACTACAGACTCTAACCAATGTATTTCATTCACACAGAAATTAATCATTAAAACTAGTTTTCCAAATAGGATTAAGTGTCTTTGTTTGAAACTTGACCTTACATGCAGACGCTTTTATTAACTTGGATGTTTGCAACTAGGTGACACTGCTGGAATAGTAAGCAATGATCATTATGATATCTGGTTACTTTATGTTAACATTAATTGCAGTAAGAGAGAGACAGTGAAAATTTTATCAGTCTCCCTGTGTTTGAAAACAATCTACATTATTTCAGAGGAAGAAAAAAGAAGCCTGTTTGTGAAGAACAATAATTTTCACTTAGAACTCCACAATGAATTGAAGGATACTGTAATAACAAAATCATTGCATTTACTTGCAGGGTCAAAACCAGGCAAATTCAGTTCTTGTGTGCTCAAGGCAATCACATCCTGATGATGAGACTGTGTTAACGAGTATGTGAAAGAGACTTCATGACCTTTCATTATATTTTCCTGAAGTTCTTGTACATTTCAGTGCCAAGGATGCCATTATTTCTTCATTGATTTGGCTATGAGGTTGTAGTTCTTAGTAGAAAAGGTAACTTCTTTTAAAATGAGTACTTTATTTTAATCTATACTTTCCTGCTTCACAAAAGTCAGCCTTTTCCTGTAAGCAGTTAGGCCAATAATGCCAGCTGAAATCTGTAACAACTGTCAGTTCCTGTCACTTCAAAGTTTGGGCTTACTGAAAATAATTAAAATTTAGTACTTACATTTCAAAGCCCACCAACGTACTGTTAAAGCTCCTTCCAGTGCAGCAGAAAGCACTTCGGCTGACTTGTGTTCCTTGTGGTCCCCTTTTTCCAATCTTGCCTTAAAAGAAAATTGAATGTGAAAGCAGGGTACCATGCTTTGAGAGCTGGTAATTTCTTTATAAACATACTGCTATATTTTGCTATTACTGAAAATAAACCATTTTTGTACTTGGAATAGAAATCTGAAATTTCTGGTTATCCTGAGTCCTTCTGGGCATTTTCTCTGGAGAAGAATAAACCTGTTTTTTACAAAAATCAATCTTCCATTTGTAATAATGAGCTTCAGTATCCAAAAGTCTAAAACTCCAGGTCCCTGTGCTGATGTTATAGGCAATCATTCAGCTGCTCCACTTCCAAGCTATTCAGTATGAATGGGAGAATGAATCTCCTTGTCCCCAAAGGAGGAGCCTATCCCAGTTATGTCTTTTGTTAACAGTGCTTCTATATACAGTGCATCATATCACTTTAAACTCAAAGATTATCAGATTATGTATATTCATTAAAATATGAAACAACATTCAAAGACAGGCAGGATGAAATGTTGTATAGGTAACTTGGCCAAGAAGTGATACAATGCCTGATTACAGCAATATCACATATTCTTGTTTGGTGCCTTGCTTTACAAAAATCACAATGCAGTCTGATTCCACCTGTACAGTTTCTAACAGGTGAGAGATTTGTGGGATGGAGGCAGGCTGTGCACCCTTAATTTTTCTATCAGTTGCTGAAGTATGTAGTCCCTTTCCCAAGAAAAAGCAGAAGCAGATCACAATAATAATGTTACAGATGGGTAGGTCCAAGACAGAATTCCAGACCACAGTAAAAAGAAGAGGTTCTCCAGTTTAAATGTATTCCCCTAACTATTCTGTTCATGAATTTGGCCCTGGAAATATTATCAGAAGGTCCATTTCCCTTCTTTGAGTGTGGCTCAGTACTTTTGGTCATTCTTGGCAGACATCTGGTTCAGGTCTCAAACTTCCAATAATGGGAATTCCATAATCTTTCTGGAAATGCATTTAACAAAAAACAAACCTAAAAATGCAATGCAATAATCTCTTTATGTTCATTAAAATGATTACTTCTTTTTATATTCTATCCAGACTTACATTAAAATTAATCATTTTATTTTTTAATATTTGGAGGGTTTAATGTCCTTTTCCTTCTCTCTTTTCTAGACATTAGATATATCAGCATTTCTCAGTTTATAATGTTTTTTCAGCTTTGGATGGCTTTTATGTCCTTCTCCATGTTGTTTTCTTGTAACATGCCAAAAGACAATACTATCCTAATGGATGCCAGACTATTGACTACTACAAATGAGTAATATATACAAACTTGCTAAAAATTGTCTTCCTATGTGAAATTTAAATATATAACATTGAATGTACTTAGAATTTTTTTTAAATGTGTTTCTCAACACAAGATGATGGACCCTCTTGTCTAGACGGTGCCTTTGCCAAAACAGTTTGGACCAGATAATCCTTGAGGTCCCTTCCACCCTGATGTTCTATGATTCTATGAACCTCTAAAAATTAATATTATTGTCTAGAATGTACCTTCTTTTGTGCAGATCCCACATGATTGGTGCTATGAGTGCAATATGAGTAGTTTACAACAGAAAATATCTGGACCTTACAACAGCCAGTCTTTCCCAAAGCCACCCTTAAGAGATTCTTGTCAAAGAGCTTCATTTATGGTACAGGTTTCAACTCAGTCACCTACATGGAATAATATATTAAAAATCAGTTTAACTCTGACAAGTACCACAATAACAAGGAAAAAAGCAATTCTTGATGCTCTAAAACACCTAGGGATTAGTACTTGGAAGTGCTGGATAAGCCCAAATACTCAGATTCACCAAAAGCATTATGGTCAGACTTTAGCAAGCTCAGACACATTGTTGTTTCTTGTACTTTTCCTGTGACGATAATAGCTTCAAGATGACCTTTGCTGACTTTATTAGAGAAACATTTACACTTAACCTAAACCAGAAGGGCAGAAATAAAACACAGCCTGTTAAATGTGCAATAACGTATTTCAGCTAAGTCTGACGAAACCTATTGCTAGGTTGCCCCAGCCTGACCTCCTTTCTCATGAAGGTGTTTTTTGTGAGTCATAAAGAGCTTTCACATTTAGGGCATTTCAAAGCCGTAACTCAGCAGGAGTCCAGTTAAATTCTCCTCAAACAGCTCTGTGAGGCGCATGGATGCAACTGGAAAAATTGTAGACTACCTCAGAGGAGCCATCAAACTAGGCTACCATTTAACCAACTATCTTTCCCTTCAGAAAAACTCCATGGCCTTTCCCTGTTGTTCATATCCTTAGTAGTAGATAATTTGTTTTGCTCAGAATTCTGTTCATAAATACACTTGTGTTTCCAAGGAGATAATTTTTCTTCATATCAATATTTTGAGAGTTCCTGTATAGCAGCTATATGCAAAGACTTCCATGCAGTTGGAAGCTCATTCCATGACCCTACTAAATATAGGCTCAAATATTTTTAATGGATGTGTAATAATTCCAGATGGAATTTGTAATCTTGTGAAAATATTGCAGTTATCACTATGATGTATTCCTGGGGAGAACTGAAGTGCAAGGTGGGAAAACTCACAGGCAGCTTGTGTAGTTCTATCATATCATGTAATACACGATATGTATGAATACATGAAATGCAGGTATTACAAACTTTCCTTGTGCCCCCCATTCCAAATGTATGGTTTCATCGTTTTCTATAAATGTAAATTATCACCATTTTTTACAGGAAACAAAGATGTATTTTACATATTACAGTTCATAGATGTACCATCATCCCTCCAAACTTCTAAGAATTTCCTGGTAGTGTTAAGTTCTGGAAGGAAACAAACTTAGAAGCCTGGGACCTACATATATACTGATATGATGGCACTAGAAATCTGCAGAATAACTGGCTGAGACTGATAACATGATTTCAATATGTTTGTGTGTGAGTCAGCTTGCTACAGTTGTCTCACAGTAGTAAACTTCTGCATTTCCAAATATTTTTCATCCAAAGATGACCAAAATATGTATGTATCTTTCCCAGGCTCTATTCACTTTCCATCCAGTTGTGAACAGTCATCCTTCGCTACAATTTCTACTCCTCTCTGAAATAAAAGGCAAGTAGAGCAGCATCAATTCGTACCACAGCTGCTGACTATTTTGTCACTCTCTGTGACAAAACCTTTACAAGCTGCCGCTTTTCACATTAAAACAAATTTTGGCTTAAAGGATAGCCTCTTTCATGATGCAAGGCAGACCTCCCCACACCAGAACTGCCTATTTAGTACTGACACTTGCAGTGATAGCTTCACACTGGAGAAGGTTTGGAGATGCCTAAGTATAGATTTAACACCAGGAAAGAAGGAAAGTAATTAGGCATTTGAGCATCAAAGTGAATACCTACCTATTGCAATTATGAGAACCTATTATTTCCTCTTTTTCTAAAAGTCCTACTGAGACAAGTACATTGTTCTCAGTGGGAGAAAATTACATTCTGAATTAATTACTCACTAATTAGTAGAGTATCTCCATGCTTTCTTGCCCCACACCTTCTCCTGCTGAATTGTTTAGCATAAAACCCTTCATATCTTACCACATTTGATAGGTACCGTTTGCATCAGGAAATGATTGCTTTCCCCTGCCTTTTCTTGCTTTCTAAACAAAGCACTTATATGACCCTGTATTACTCTGGCATTCAAATATTCTGCAATCTTTAGTGCATTTAGCTTCTTATTTGGGGACACAGGAATGCAACTACCTTCAAAAATGGAATAGGATAGGAATAGATAGGAACCAGAGGGGGCACAAGAAAAGTTTCTGATACCTGCATTTCACCTCCCATGGGGACCTTTTAATGCTGACTTGGTCACTTAACATTCCCCTACAACTTAAAATGCATTGCAAAGGCATTTATAGGAGCTGGCATCCTGTACTGGGAAATGTCTAAGTTAACCCACTGTTAATTCCAAGGAGAAGTACTGATTTTAAATCTGCCCTTCATGGAAGATTTGGTACCTTGCTCAGAGTTACCAAAGGCATTTCCTCCAGCAAGAACTCTGTCCTTCTGCACTCTGGTTGTTTCTGTCTCAAACAGATAAATGTCAGGGTCTTTCTTGGAGCATTGTTAGAGGAAGGAAGGTCTCTTCTTCACACTTTATCTACCAGATCAAGGTTGCAATATCCGTACTATCCATAGGGATAATAATTTCTGGTGCCACCCTGGGCTTTTTGCTATTCTGGTGAGAACAGAGAATACGTTCTTTCCCTGTACAGAATTGAAACAATTTTAAAATCATGAACACCTCTGCAGAAACTTTTCCAGATTTATAAATGTAAAATAGAATTAACAGTGTATCTTGTAAATAACAGAAAATTACTTTATGTAAGTCTTGGAAGGTTGCTAATATATGGAGTATTATTTACACTCACTGTTGATAATAATGTCTCATGCATGTCTCACTCATGGCCATCAAGTCCATACTTGGTAGTCTCTTAGGGAGCAGGCAGAAAGGCAAAGAGCCCTCCAGGCTCAAAGAAATAAATATTGCTAATACAACTCTGTGAATCCTAAGATGCTGCTTTGAGTTGAAAACAACACACAGCAGTGTGTTCTGTTTCTTTACATCACAGGTTTCAGGGTCTTCAGGATTTCCACTGAAGGTCAAACCCTCCTTAGTACCATTTTTAAGTTTACCTTGCCTATAACCGCAGGACTTGTGAAGCTGAGATTTAAAATATAGACAATTAAATATATAAATAATTTTGCCATTTGAAATTCAGGGAACCAGTGTTAAGACTTGGTTAATAAAGCAAGAAGACCTTGAGCTGATTTATTTCTGATAAAAGCTAGTAGCAAATGTGGGAAAAGTACTGAATCTTTTAGTCTCCTGACAGAAAGCACCATATAAGTTTCTCACTGCTATAATAATTTTAATAATCCCTCCATTAACAGTTTTAAAGATTATAGATCAAAAATATTTTATATTAATTTGTCACTGCAGTAATGCAGCTTAGAATTCCCTTACTCTGTACCTATATGTACGCTTACACTGTGTCAAAGGCAAAGTATCACTCAGAACATAGGATCTTGAAATCATTCACAACATTTGGTCTGTAATACTTCTGTAATGTTTTCCTCATTGCAGCTGTGGGAAATTTGTCACAGTCACATGGCAGACTCTGCTCTTTAAATAAGAAAAAAAATCTGCTATTTCCTTCAAATCTTCAAAAATAGACTACTTATAATTATGTCACACCACTGAGTTGTCTGCCTTTGCCCATAGAAAACAAGTCTTTTCTTTCTTGCGAAGAAAATGCTTTCAGTTCGTGAATTGTCTCTGCAATGATGTTAAGATTGAGAAATATGGAACATACAGTACCAAGAAAAAAAAAAAAAAACAGTTATGTCCACTGAGACCATGACAGCTTTCAAAGAGAAAAAAAGGGATGCTGTTCTATTCCTTCCTGACTTTCTTTCCTGTTGAGGGGAGCTTGAATTCGTCCTAGATTCTTGCAAATATTTTTTATCCTTATTAGTCACTATCTGCAAAGGTTCTCAGCAGTGCCTATCGCCATTGAGAGTTTAATGACTCTCAAGTCATTTTTGGTTTGGAATTTAATTGTTACCTTGTAAATCTTTTCCAATTCCTGTTGACAGCTCTTAGTGACATGAAGACTTGTAAGTTTTGCATGGTGCTTTAGACACTAATTAGCCTAATTATTTCTAAAGTTATACGGCCTAATTTAGGGACTTTAGATTAGCTCTATTTTTAGGTATTTATCAGATTTTAAGCTTTCTCCCCACGGTACATGAAAGAGTCAATACGGTAATAGGTTACACTGCATCATCCAGGTGCAAGACTTCAGAGATCCCCAAATGTGACATTTTTTTGAACCATGTAAAATTGCATCATTGGGCTTCATTAGTTGTGGCTGTGTTCTGGGATTTCTCCAGGGTATCTGGAGTGTTTTAACTGTAGCTATCTGAAACACTTTAGTTCTTTTCTGTCTGAGTTGTTCCAGGTACTGACTGAGTGTGCCACTAATGTCCAATTCTGGTTTCTTTTTATTATAGTTTAGAATTCTTTTCTGCCAATGCTATTTGAAAATACATGCATATTTTATTTTAGTGTCATTATAATTTCTTCACAGCTACTTTACAGTTTATTTTAACCTTGTTTTCTCATGATATGAGCTACATATCCTACATTTACATTTACAATTTAAGAAAAGTTGTGACTGCTCGCGCAGACCAATCTATTAATGTATGTAAAATAAAATTAAATAAGCTAGTGAAATAAGGAACACTAAGATTTAAAGCATATTGTCCTTGGTGTTTTGGATTTTCATTGAGTCTGGATGCAATATCATGCTAGATAAAATTGTACGTATATATTTTCTTAATAAAATCCCATGAAATGCCCTGTGCCACTATTATTTTAGAAGATTTCTTAGTTTTCCTGAGGTAAATCAGTAGGGTAGAAGAGAATGCTTTTTGTTTGATTTTCAAATGCTTGTTGTGCAGTTAGGCATATTGATGATGAAAGAAAGATTGACATATTTTACTCCTTTGCTTTTAAACTTACTATTTGTGTTCAGAGTAGCTTGTCTCCTCACTAGTTTATTGATTTTCAGCAGAGCTGACTTTTACTAAACTTACGTGACAGCTACCCCAGATGCCGTAGCATCTCACACCAGCTGTGCAGGGGTCATGGCTGCTACCTGTGCAGGTGGAGAAGCAGTGGGGAAATAGAAACAGAGGATTGGGATATTTTTTCTTGACATATTGGATATTTAAAGTCATGGTGCAGAGGCTATCAAAGACACAGTGGTTTGAAGGGAAGAACAAATGTGTTTGGGTAGAGCTTAAAGAAGACGCAGAGTGTCTGAGTCACAACTCAAGGCAGCCTCTTCCATGGAGGGGACTGCATGGTGACAGTTTAAAGTGGGCCACCTATAGAGAGATAATACTCAGTTCTATTTAATTTAGTGGATCTATTCAAACACCTCTAGGAGACTTTCAGATATCGGAGAGCTTCATCACTGGACAAGCAAAGTCAGTTTTTGTGATTTTGAATGCATCGCTCAGTTTGTATGTCATTTATGAATATTTGTGTGCCTCACCAACTCTAAGGCGCATGTAAGTGACCTGAGCTACAGCAGGAAGGACCTTGCTCATCTGGAAAAGAAATTTGAAGCACAGAGAAGAAGACTACAAAGAACCCGGTTTTTTGCCTTGAATTGTCTCGCCAGACCTTGCAACTGTTGTATAAAGCTGGTTTGATGTCATTGCCCATAGACCAAGGAATGAACAGATGCAGTTCTGCACTTCCAAGATAATTAGCACTTTCCATCATCTCAGTGGTCTCAGAAAAGTTGTCTGTAATGATACCTTATATGATTTTTTCCACTGGAGAAGAAAAAAGTAAAAAAAAAAACCTGTAAGAATTGTAGAAACCCACTAAAATCCTGTCACAGACTAGGATACAGTGTGCTGGAGGAGGTAGAGACAATATTATGGAAGGAACTGATCAGCAGAAATATTCATGAGGTAGAGGAAGGAAAGCAAGATAAACAGTGATCCTAGAAATGGACACTGGTAGTATTAGAGCAGAAGAGGTCTTGGGAAGGAGATGGCACAGAATCTTCATCAAAAGTGTTTGTGTGAAGATTATCAGTACATCTTTAAAATGTAGAGGATGAGAGTCAGAAAAGTGAGAGTGTGTATGCTTGAGAAGAAAAATTAAGAGACGGAGGGATGAAGGCAACCCCTGGTGGATTCAATGAGTTCACTCTATGGAGGTGACCAGGTATTTGATCCTTTTTTGACAACGTGGAGGAATCTGCTGAGTGCAGGTGAACAGGTGGTGTAATTGGGAAAGTATATACACAATTTCTTGATTAATTAATATGGGCTGTCTTAGACATCCAATTTCTTCTGCATGACCAATGGGGATCTCACACACTCTCGCTGAATTCCTTAAGACTTTGTGCCAACTCATATGTCCAGTCACATGAAACTTGTTTGCAGAATTAGACCTTTTTTCCAAAGTTCAAATCTAAACTTCACTCTCATATCCAACAGAAATTCAAATAATCTCAGCTACAGGTAAGCCAGTTATCTGAATAGTAACTGGAAATGAACATTAAAAACTAGTTTAGTGCATGTTAGAGCAATATGTTATGAACTGTATTCAGTTTTTAGTGCTATCTAGTACTTTCAGTGCTGTTTTCCTTTTTTGCCCTCTCTCTTTTTTATTTTCTTTATTTAAAATATTTTTTTTCTTCTTCTGTCTATTTATTTTTCAACTATAATTTAATTTTACTTTTCCTTTCCTTTTCTTTTCTACTGAATCCATTTTCAAGCCTCTCCTAGGCAATATCTGACCTTGCTGTTAATTATTTGCCCACAGTCGTGGAGCTGTAGCATAATGCAGAGCAACAGTACTGAACAGGGCCATCCATCTTCAGCCTCTTAAACTATGAAATCTCATCTACAAATAATGAAAATCTTCTGTGCCCTACAGGTTCTAGATTCTGATTTGATTCTTGACTTGCAGCTGAGCCCTAGAAAGTGCACAGAAAGAGACCTGCTTTTATCCTGCTTTGTCAGTGCAATCATTTTTATGTCAATGATACTGAGAAAACTGTTGGTTATGAAAATAATACTTATTACCTCAGTCTATGTTAGAATTTAGTCTAACACCTAGACAAAAATACCTAAGAAATTTCTCACAGTCTGGGGGATTACAGACTTATTTTGTCACTCTTTTATTTACTTGTGTGTTTTGTTCGCTTTTTATTTACCTTTTTTCCCTTTCTGTTTTATTTCACTGTGCTATGAGTTACACCCGACACCGACAGGGTATTTTTTTGTCTGAGAAACAAGCAATAAACCATGTGCTTGCTATTTTTCCTCTTGCTGTAACAAACGCGGTGCAATATTTACTCCCAAGCATAGGCGGTACTTGAAAGCAAAACACAGGACGAGCAGTGAGTGTGCTGGATGCGCACGCAGCGCTGACATCCAGACCTTGGAAGGTGCTTTGCTGCCACCATCTGATACAACCTTCAACTGCATTTGCTCGTGCAGCGGTACTGAGACCCTCGGGGGGTTAACAAAGCTCGGTTCTATGAGGGAATCTGTGGATGACTTGTAACTACAAATGTATTCGGAAGTGAGTTTCAAAAATTAAATTTGCAATAACTTAATTCTCAAGTTATGTCTCGTTTTGTCAAAAAGGGAGCCTGGGACAACTTGCAGACGGGACTTTTTGTCCCGAAGTTGTCAGGAGAGAAAGAGGTATTCATGAAGCAAACTGCAGCAAGAACTTTATTGCAATGGTTGAAACAATTTACATCATTTGTGTTAAATCTTCAGGGACAAGCTTCAGGTACTCCACCACCTCTTCAAGTCACATCGTTTAATACAGCCTTTGATCTTTACAAGTCACAGTTAAAAATAGGCTCTTGAATTATTGTCTAGTTATGGAAAGAATTTTTCAGGTGTTTCGGACACCTGAGAATTTCCATGGTAGGAAACAATTATCCTCTGTGTTAAGTCTTCAGTACTGAGGTATAACAGCCAAAGACATGTCATGCATTCCACCATAGATTTGATTTTTTTAATTCCAAATAAGAATAGTTTTGTTTGTAACCTTAAAACATCAACACAGTCTTACTATTATTGGCCAGATGACTTTACCCTTAAGTGACGTGCCTTTTCCTTACTCTGTATGGGATGTGGAAGCAGACATTTATATTGATCTTTGGTGTCTCAGTATTTCAGCCAGACCCATTCTGGCAGCTCTTCTGTCTCCTGAGCTGTGCACTGGACAAATCAGAACCTTTGGTTCTACTTATGTTCTATTTTAAAAATGGATGTTTGTCCCCACTCCCTTTTTGAACCATGCTTTTTGGTTTTAATGGGGAAAAGTAAAAGAGGAAATAAAATTCATGAGGTACTATTTGGGGAGGTGGGGGATGAGGGAAGGAACAGAGAAAATAACAGGATGAAACAGAGCAGCGAAGCAGATGTTTGGCATCTGGCCATAGTGGAATGAACTCTCTCCACACTGAACTCTGTATTTGTCTTACACTGAAAAATAATTAACTTGTAGAGCAGCAGGTTCAGAGAGCCGTGAATGTGGTGATCGAGGCAATTAGCCCCTATCAGAACCATTGTTACAAGCTCTCTGAAAAGTCAACTGAGTATTATTAGCTAGCCCTTTGCAGTTAGATGAGTCAGACAACTTCTTTTCCAAAATAAAGTTGACATTCCAGAGCATTTGTATGTGACAGGGTGAAATCAGCAGCAAATTCCAGTCACGTCATGGCATGTGTGAGCTTGTAATTATGATATATACAAAGCTGAGAGAGGAGAAAAAAGCACTTTATTTTATCAGATTCCTTTTATGTATCACTGACCACCCACTCCAGTCATTGGTTATTTGGGATTCTCTTTTTTTTACCATATTTTCACCCATTGATCTGGATCTGACAGGTTTGCTGAGGCACAGTGACACCCATTAACTTTACTAAGGATCCTTTGCATTCTTTTCATAGGTTTTTAAACAATGATATTCAAAATGCATGTAGGATATCTCCTACAAGGAAGAACAGATGACTTAATTTCTGTCAGGTCAGCAGAATTTATAATTTTGACATTGTCTGCCCACATGCAATGGCTTTAAACTGAAAGAGGATAGAGTTAAATGAGAAGTCAGGAAGAAATTTTGTACTATGAAGGTGATGAGGCACTGGAACTGGTTGTCCAGAGAAGCTGTCAATTCATTCCCTATCCCTGGAAGTGTTCAAGGCCAGGTTGGATGGGGCTTTGAGCAACCTGGTCTATTGGAAGGTGTCCCTGCCCATGGCAGGGGAGTTGAAACAAGATGATCTTTAAGGTCACTTACTTAAATTATTCTCTTAATTTATGTAATCCCCTGACTCCATCCTTCAAAACTTGATAAAACAGGCATTCCCTTTCCTTTGTTCTGAAACGTTACCTCTTTTGGAAGAACAGAGGTTTCACAGCAATGGACATTTAATTGGGATTAACCTCAGCACCACAGTTCAACTGCCATAAAAATCCAGAGGATGGTGCCCTAGAACTGAAACCTTTCAGCTCTTTTTGTTTATGAGTTACCACTGCTGAGGCAAAGTTTACAGAGAATTGAGCAGGTGGAAGTATGAAGATCTGTCTGACAGCTGAATCTCTTTCAGTCATTCCGTTTTACTCTCCCGCCAACCACAACCTTAATTATTTTGTACAAAAGCTTGCAGTTGTGTGTTCTTGGTCTACCTTTGTGCCCTCCCATGCACAACATTAAGCTCCAGAGGAGACGTTCACCCTGCAGCATTGCAGCAGGGGACTGGACGAGCTTTTTGAGGTCTAGGTACAGAAGAACCCTGAAGTGTACATAGATATATGTAAAAGTAAAATAGTTAAGGTTTCTATGGAGAAACTCTTGAATGAGGAACGAACCTGTTGTTCTTTCTGGCAACTGTATTTTTGATTGCTTCACTGAATATTGCCCAAGTGAATTCTTCCCAGTGATCTTAACTGCATTCTAAGGCTACTTTACAGAAAGAACATATATAGACTTAATCAAAAGTTTTTATTAGTCATGTTTTGCTCAAATTCCCTGTGCTACTCCAAGACTGTGAGCTTCTTAAGATACTGCTAGTATTCTGCAGTATATATTATAAAACAAGGAGTAAATAATTTTGCCACATGTGTTTAGTAATAACATATCAGTTTTTAGTCCCTCAGAATTCAAATTTTAATTTCCCTGTGCTCAAGCAACTGTGTCCTATGTAACATTCAGGAAAATTTTCTGAGCTTTTGTAAAATGCATTTCTTTTAGGACAGTTTCCCTCTTAGCAGCAAACAAAACTCTTTCTAGCCTAAAAGACACACATAATGATTCTGTTTAAAGAACTGTAAGTTATTCATGTGGTAGCGTGGTTTTTTAGTTACTGAAAATGGCCTTTGAATAAAAGCTTCTTAAAATACGTTGAGTCTAGAGGAAATAGAGAATTTTACTCAATGTCTTGACAAGAGTAATTGCATATAGGTATATAATCAAAAGTTATCTTCAGGCTAGGCTGTGAATCTGTATATGGTCTAGGTAAGTTTTATGGTTTGCTTGTAATTTCACAATTATCCTTATCATTCAAATAAGCAAACCTGATGGAATGTGTCAGGAAGCATTTCTGTATTACAGTAAGATTTTTTTTCAGATGAAAACTTGGGGACCTAAGCTTTCCCTGTGGTTAGGAACTTGTTACAACCACATGCCTTGAACAGAGATTTTGGATCCATACTTCTGGCACAGACTGCTGTAAATCCTTTGGCTTCCACAATGCATGGGCACTAAGCTGTTCCCTAGGGACAGAATAAATTAAATTTAGTACATGTACGATACTCTGTAGAGTCCCTGAGGACCCAGTGAGGTACGACAGAGGAAGGCTCCAGAGCCATACTCAGTTCTTTTCTGTTCCACCTCCCCCGTTCTGCTCCAGGCATGCAGAAGCCTGACAGAACCTGCCATCTTCTTGTTCAATACTTCCCATGATGAAATTATTTGTAACCAAGACCGTAGGGACTTTGCTAATAGATACTGTCTGAACCTCTCAGGCTGCTTTTTGTATGCAGCCAACAATTGTTATAAAGGAGTCATAAACAAATATACTTCTATTTATATTTCTATTCATGGTTGTTAATATCTTAATTTTCTTTTTCTTAAGAAATTAAGCTTCACAGCTTTCAAATTAATTCTTCCAATGTGTCACCAGTGGAACAGCTAAGAGAGGTTTTGAAGCTTGAATATTGCTGCCTAGGTTAAGTCTACCTAACTCTTAATATTCATGCAAAGAAGCTAATTGCTAGGATGGATATTAAATAAGACCCTCAATTCAAAGATAACCCTTATCATCCTTACTTGTGACTTGCTTCTTTATAGTGATTGTTTCCTTTGATTACAAACAATTGCCTATACTTCAGTTTCAACACTGTGCTTTTAATTTTGTAAGAGAAATTTCATCAATCATGCAAATTTCCTAGAAATAAATCTGCTGTCTTGCCCGTCATGCCACTGCTTCCAGGTAAGGTAGAATGGATCTTGTTTTTATTGGGAAGCATTTCAACATTTTATTGACATGTGTCTTTTCTTTTGTTAATAATATGGAAGTTCTCTCTCATTAACAAATGTGCAGTTTTTATTTTTCTTTTGTCTCGCCTGAGCAGAACCCAAATGCCGCATATCAACTTTTGGCTTCTATGTGCTAATTTTAGCTACAGTGCTATGATAAACCTTAAGGCAATAGAAATAGAAACAGAAATAGGAGTAGAAACAAATAGAAATTGAAATAGAAAGAAATAGAAAGAGAAATAGAAATAATAGAAATAGAAAAAGCCTTCCCAGAATGTTTTGAGCCATGCCACATGTTTCTTTTCCTAATTCAATAGAACTTGAATTCTCTTGAATTCTCCTCAAGAAATTCTACTCAGCCATTTTTTCTCTTCTTCAAGTAGGTAACAGAGAACAAGGAGAATTTTTGTTGTTGTTTGAGACAGAAGCTTCATTACAATTAATTGGCATAATGTGCTTTTTATGAATAAGAAAATCATTTGGAACTCAAGATTTGCCTTCAGGATTCAGAGCCAAATCCACTGATACAATATGGAGGTAAAAATATTTGGCCACACCTAATCATAATTAAGCCGAACCAAGGAATGTTCCCAGGCTCAGAACCTCAATCATCCTGAGCACAAGTTTTTAGAATCATCTTGGGATGACTTAGGCTTGAGTCAACTATCACTTATCTGGCAACACCAAGGCATATTTTGAAAAAAATGTCAAATCAAGGACCATTTCTATAGGTACTCTGATTGCAGCTACCTCGTGTTGGTGATGCCTTTTCTCGTGGTAAAAAATTGAGGCAGACACAGCAGTAGCAGAGAAAAGGGTATTTGCCTTGGTTTTACTAGGATCCTTGAAGCAAAGCCCGTTACAGATGGAAATATGGTGGAAAGCACCCGGGCCCCCCCATGCATCCAAGCGCAGGGAGCCCAGAGCACGGGTCCACACAGGTGCAGGAACAGGCTAAGCCCCCGAGCAACCCTCAGTACACGGTTTTTATGGACTTCACAAATTAGCATATCAATCTAAATAAAAAATCTAAATAAAATAATATCAGTCTAAATAAAATCCCCAATAAGAAATGTGATAGATTGAGTAACAGTCCCCCTACTCCCTTCAGCCCCCCTCAAAGAAATTCCCATCTAGTTTACAAAAACATGTTCCAGAGAAAAAGAGGCCCATCAAGGTTGGAGCCTACAGCTCTGAGATAGTGTAGAGCTGTTGACGTCTCACTGGGTATATTTCGTCTTCTTGCTTGGTAGGACCCCCAAACTAAGCTACATATCAGACTACAAGAATTATAGGTATGTGGGGCTAGCATACAAGGGATATGTGTAAAGGGTACAAGAAATATGTGTGAAGGGTATAAGGAAGGCCAAGGGGTTTAAAATGTATTAAGGGTATAAAAAAAGGGTTTAAAAGGTATAAAAGAAAAAGACAAAAAAACCCATCAGGCATCATTGGAATAAAAGTGTTTATTTATATTGACATGGACTATTCCATGATAGTCTTTAATGCAAGAGAAAATTCCTTAGTGGGTTTCATTTTCTGGTACTCTCTGTAGGTAGTTAAGGGGTTTTCAACATCCAGAAATTCTTGCATATCACTGACAGTACACCTCAGTATTCCGGAGGCTTGGATGAGAGCTTTTCATTTGAAGAGCACAAAAAACATAGTAGGACTCTTTCTGAGAATTTCTCTTTCTTCACAGAACAGTGACAATAACTGTATGGATTTGTGTGCAAAACCTCATTGAATTTGTTGTAAGACTCAGAGAAAAAATTTCAAGATTATAGCAGAGGAAACAACTTTAACTTCTTCAAGCAAAAAAACCCTATATATAAGGCACATGAATCTGAATTTAGGTCTCTTGTATTGCAGGTGGCCAGGGGAATATAAGGCTGGCTGCCTGTAAAAATTAGAAATATAATTTTGACTGTGAATATTTTTAGCAGACACAAATCACCAGAGCACAGATATGACCCTTTTATCTGTTCACTGTGACAAGTGGAAAGACAGAGAGAGGGTCTGCTTCATCAAGCGTACGCCATCTGCACATTTTGTCTCCTTGGGCACTACCCTTAACACAGGGAGGTGGCCACTACAGCTTGTCCACGTCTTATGAGAAGCAAAATAAGCAAAATCTGCTACCTCTTTCTTCTGTGTTCCATGTGGAAGTTGTAACTTTTAAATATTTATTTTTAAAATATATTTTGGGTTTCAGAAAAAAATGAAAACCAGTTATTATGGTGATCCATAGCAGACCTAACAGGTCTTTGTAGCTCATCTAAGTCAAAACTTCTGATGAAAGCTTGTGAATTTGATTGCAGGATTGCTTAGAAAATGTCAGCTGTTTGTCAAAAGAAAATATTCTTTGTGTCTCCACTGGTTAACAGAGCTTGTCAGCTTGTCAGCTGAATTAAAGAAAAAAAATTACATCACACCCTATTTTATTCTTTCTTGTGCTGAGCCATTTCTATTCTTGTAATTTCTTAAAAACTGGCAGAAGCATATGATGCTTTCTCTAAATGTAAAAATTTTGCTCATTTCTGCTTTTTTCTTAAATTCACTGAACTTGCAGCTCTCCACATGGTGACCACCATAGTATTTGCAGTGTGTTTCATGTTTTTGTTAGTCTAATAACTATCATTGACCACAAGATGGCAAAGTTTCTTCACGTTTCTGTGAAGAGAAGACAGCAAAAGGAGAAGGGGAGGGATGTAACAAGGTGGAAAGAGGGTCAAAGGAAGAAACCTACTAGGACTCTGAGTCCTCTTACATCGATTCCACGAGAAAGTAAATAAACATCAGATCAGTGTAAAAATTCTGGTGAGATGCCTCAGAGTTTGAACAAAACTAATTTATTTGCTAGTTTTGTCCTGATGCTTGCCAGACACATCCTTTTTCCAGTAGATGTTGTCCATTTTTTCATACTGGGAAATTCAGTATCTGTATTTTATGTTCTCCCACTTCAAGGTGATAAAGATGATAAACCATTTCAACTGCAGTGTGATTAAAAGCCAAGATCTTTCTCGGGTTTAAAAGGTTTTCAGACAGGCAAGAACAAAAAACCAGCAGATCAAACAATTACAATGTCAAATTACAACTTCAGGGCATAATTTGGTCATATTCAATTGAAATTAAGCAACCCAGTTGTTCTGTGTCTAAAGGAGTTTTAAGATTTTCACACAGCTCCTCTTTTTCCTCATTTGAATGCACTAAGAATCAGAATCTTCTAAACGTCTTCATTTGTAATGTGTGATGGCAATGCAAACAAGTAACTCTGCTGAAATATTCCACATGCCCACAAAGAATAACATAACATCTTAAAATTAAGTGAATTAATCACTTTGAAAATTAATTTCTCATAACATCAACTACTGCAGGCACAAAACAGCAGAATTTGCTTCTGGAGGAACCTTTTGCTTTGGGACTTGCAATGGAGGCTCGTGTCAGCAGAGGGCACTGGAGACAAAGCTGTAGACTCAACTGGTCCTCTGAACAAGATCCAGCTGTCTAAATATTTTATTACTTTTAAGTTTTTCCCTAGATCAAAGCGCTGTAGCTCAAGATCACCCCCTGTGCATTTTGTTATAAATCCTTGTACAAGTGTTTTTCATCACGTGTGTAAAAGTCACTGATGCAGCTTTGTGATCTCTTTTCCATACCTGCAGTTCAAGCAGGTAGTGAAAGCAAATCATTCTGTCACGTTTTGATCTGTTGAAGTGTGCTCTTCGGGAAATACAGACATTTCCTTTAAGAAAATAGGTCTTTAAAGAGGTGGGAGGCAAGAGAAATAAGGAAAATTTATTTCTGGAGAGTCTAGAAAGTCTGTTTCTGGAGGGTCTAGAGAGTCTAGCCTGCTGTTTGTTATTTTTTTGAGTGCCCTCAAGCCTGCACTTTTTGTAATGTCTGGATCATCTGGGACATGCAGAAGCAGTGTACCCTTCCATCTTCAGGGGCTCAGAGACAATAAGCAAAAGAAAGTAAGAAGTAGGAAGACACCTCGAGGAAGACAACACCTTTATTTGTGCAGTTATGCGGCAGCAGTGATTTACAATTGACTGAAATAGGCTTTCTGAAAGCAATGCTCCATGTTGACCTGAACTAAAAGAGAAAATGCATTGTGTCTTGCTGTTTTGGCAAAATTTAACTAAAACTTTGGTAACAAAACTAGTTGTTCTGCCTCATTCCATCTTCCCCAGGATATCGATATTCCTTCCTTTCCCATCATGTTCAACAGTTTTCATTTATAGAATCACAGAAGCTTTGAAAGACCTCTAAGATCATTGGGACCAGCTGTTGCACTGGCATGGTTTCTCTGATTCCCCAGAGCTTGATGCCATATGTTATGGGTTATCCCATTGGCCCACTGGGGTCAGCTGTCCCAGCTGTGTTCCGTCCCAATTCCTCGCGCACCCCCAGTGCACTCGCTGCTGAGGAGGTGTGAGAATCAGAAAAGGCCTTTTCACGGTGCAAGCCCTGCTCAGCCAGAGCTAAACCATCTCTTTAAGCTGTGTTTGTGCTGAAAACAACACTGTTCTGTTATATAGAAAATTAGTTCTATCCCAATCAAAACTAGCACAGGGTTTCATGCTTAAATTTTGACATCTGGCTCTCAAGAAGACTGTTATGTGGACTTTTCTCAAATGTGTTCTTTTATTTGATTCTTTAGGGATACTACATATGATGTAGAAATCCCACTTCATGAATATTTCTCCCCTTGGAGAAAACTTATGATTTGGGGCTGTGGGGGTGTTGTTGGGATTTTTTTCCATTTTTTTATAATGGCCTATAGAAAACAGAGGAAATGTATTACAAGAGATTCAAGTTTTACATATTTGGCTACATGAAAATATTTCCCAGTCAAAATTCTTACACAAGAAAGGAGCAATAGGTAACTCATGATCAATAACATTAGAAGTACAGGGTGGACTAGGAATTCCTTATTCAAAAATATAATGATCAAGACATGGCCTGCATAAGAAAAACTTTGAATTGCAACATTACTTGAGAGGAAAAAAATAAGAAAAAAGAAAAAAAGGTCAAAATTGCTGTGCAGCTACCAGACAAGTACTGAAAGTTTTGTAAGACAAATTTTCTGTATTGAGCAAACTGACAAAATAGCCTTTTGTATAAATTTTGACATTGATAATAGAAAAAAGTGGAGGGTAAAAGAGAGAATTTTGAAAATTATATGGGAAATAAGTGAAATTTAATCACTGAGAAAATAGGCATGGATATGAATGACAGTTCCTTGTCAAAACTGGGAAAAATAAACTCAGTGAACACAAATGGTCCTACCTATCTTGCCCATTCTGGCAAATTGATGTAATGGATAGAAATGACACCTTAATGTAAAGAAGCAAGAAACTTCTTTGGTGTTAGAGTTGAAAAGCAGACTCAACTTCCAGAAGAATGAGCATAATCATCTCTGGGAAGAGGGGCCAAACATCATGGAAAAAATTCTGCTGCAAAACACTTACTGTTGAAAATGCCTGAGTGCTTTTGTACAACAGGCCGTGAGCCACAGCTTAAAAAAGACATTATAAATCAAGTCCAAAGAAAATAGCCAATGGTCAACTGCCCATTATTTGGAGCAAAATCACCTTTCATCCTTACTTTCCTTTTGGTTGATTTGCCTCAGGTTGCTATTAGCATGATCAGAGCACAGATTTCTCATATTCCAGATTTTGAGGTTCGTTGGAGTACAATTAATTGCTAATTTGTATAGGAAATTATGGATATGTTGGTGATAAGTCTCTATAATTGTCTGCAATCTGTCAATGTAAAGAACTTAAAATTTAAGGAAAGAGCATTATCATCTCAGTCATGACTGGGTTTTAATTTGCAACTCATGTCTCCGCTTCAAATACGTTCCCATTATTCATATAAATGTTGAATCACCTTTTGAATCTTACATCCAATTGTGTAAAGGAATTTGTAATTAATTCACAAAGATCACTTTGTAATAAAAGTTTAAATGGGCCTATCCCACCTATGTTCTTCCAGTCTCTTTGTCTAAATTATACAGTTCAGTTACACGCAGGATAATTTAACATAGGCTACTTCTCTGTGTCTTCCAGTTTTTTACAGATTAGGTCCTACTGACATGTAGAATCAACTTTGAAAGGGAAACTTGGAGATTGGAAGACGCATGAAATTTTTTATGTAGCATCTGGTTCTGACATTAGTCTGTTACAAGTAATTTTGTTATAAAAGGAAAGATAATTTCTAATTAATAAACTATCCATTTGTTTAAAATACTTAACATTTACTAGAAGAGATTAAATACTTTATCTGTTCAGCTTGTTGGAATTTTTTTGGTTTTTAATGGTAGACAAATTCAAGTATGTGTTTTAAGTTGCTGTATTTTTAAATTGGATTGTTATGAAATGCTGCCAAGACTTCTAGTGAGGTGAGCCTTTAAAATGCAATGACAATTTTGTTCTGGTGGAATGAAGCAATCTCAGTGTATAATAAGCTGTGATGATGAATTTTCAATGAGTGTAATTTATTTTCAAATGCTAAAGCCATTATTTTCATTATAACTTTAGATTGCAAGAAAATATGCCTGCATTGTGAATTGGACTTTAAAAATTATATTTACTATTAGGACAAATTAATTCTGCTCTGCTTTGCAGTATTTTATTTTGCTTAACACATGACGGCCTATGTTTGCTGGTATCTCAGGACAGATCCTAAATGGTGGATAAAGGGCAGATCACTTTTTAGGTGCAATTACTAAGTAAACTCCTAAAAGCTTCTTTGTTTGCATTTAGACACCTATTTTCAACATTTTTCTGAAGGCCTGCACATTAGCATATTCTAGTTTAGTCATCCTTAGAAATATTGAAGCCATTGAAAATTTCAAGACTACTTCCAGTAAGATGATCTTACCGAAAGAGATAAAATTGGGCAGTGAAATGGCATGATTTGTTCAGCCAGAGATACCATTTACAGATCAAATTCCTACTTCTATTGGAAAGATTAGGCTATTAAGTTCACTGAATTGGAAAATTAAGAATTGTGAGCCAAATGTTCAGTTAATTTAAATTAAAATAATCTCGATGATTTTCCTGGATTTATTTTGCATAACATAGACCCTCCCACATCATGAAACTCAGTCATCCATGAAGGCAAGCAACTTAGTTTTATAATAACCTCTAATTTACAACAGCTGAAAATTTTATTATTTTCTTCATATTGAAGTCAGTGGTAAAAAATAACACATTCGTGAATCTCACTGTATGGGTTCTGCATGATAAATTGTAAGAAACATAATCCTATTTACCCTTCCCTGAAGTCAGGTGTTTTAAAGGTTATTAATTTGATAATATTCAGAAGCAATGCTTCTATTAACATTTGAAAAATTATTTCACTAACATTCAGGAGCCTGAATGAGGGTTGCTAAATAGACCTGTGTCTTAAAGACTCGTTAAAAATCTTAATCTCTTTAAAAACAATCATCACATGTTCTACTGCTGTCAGAACAGTGTGGAGATTGTGGCACTGTTCTACAACGGGAGTATATAACTTAGAAAATTTGACAAAAATCATCTTAGCAGGACTGTTTTGCTACACTGGACCCTTCCATCCAGTGTATTGATTTCCACACCTTCTCTTCCCATTTGGTCCAATCTGATATATTTTGATTGCTGTTCGAAATATTCAGCTGTAGTGTTGAGAGAAGCGATATGATACTCTCAAAAGAGAAAACTCTCCTCACAGTACAGCTCAGGGAAACTGCAATGCTTTCTGCGGTAATTTTATATCAGTTAAATCCACTTCAGTTTTTTACATGGTTTTATTCTTATATTTACTGGAAGTTGCTGAAAATATCAATCGCACTTCTCATTTTGTGTGTTTTACATTAAAGTTGGACCAAGTTGATTTCATCATATGCTTGACATGATCTTTTCCTGTTTTGCCTTTTCCAAACACCTAAGAATCTTTGCCAGGTTCAACCAACCTGCTTGCTCCCTGGGAAAATATGAAAACGTAATTATTTTTTCAGTTAGTCATAGAACCATAGAATCACAGAATCATTTAATTTGAAAAAGACCTTTAACTTCAAGTTAACTGTAAATCTAACACTGCCAAGTCCTTCATTCAGATGAAGCCAATAAAACCACAGTGTAAGTGTCAAATCACCAGCAAATGTGACTGGGGCAAAGTTCAATGTCAATCAGAAAAGCAAATCAAAATATTCTCATTTTCTCTTTTTATTAGCATTTGATTCCAAGTACAGCAGGACCTTTACTCTTCAAACCTAATTTTTTAAAATATTTGGGCCATAGGTATAGTGTCCTCCACAATAAATAATATTCAGGACTCGTAATTTTGTGAGTGGAACAGTCCAGATTTTGGATTTATAAGACAGCAAAATTGCACAGTACTGCTAAAGTAAATTGAATCTGGACTGGTTGGGGTCTGCATTCCAAACAGTTTAAGTGGCCTTAAATGAGAGATGTGGACTCAGTGTAAAATGTGGACTATTCATAGCATTTTTTTTTTGTTGTGTGCAAAAAACCCTGGTGGATTAAGGTTTTGTCTAATATCAATTAGCCTCCCACAAAGCCTAATGTTCCCATCATACTTCAGAGTGAAGGTTCTCATTTTAAGGTATTCTAATTGTGTTTCTCCTTTCTGTACATCATTGTGCTGTATGGGGGAAGAAATACTTTTTGAAAGGACTTGGAAATTCCCTTTATTGTTTAGATGTCGGTGTAGACAACACGCATTACCAACCTTGTGCAAGCTTCTAAAGCCACCTTACTCTCCATAATGGCAGAAGGGATCTACATGCTCAGTGCAACATCAGTTAAACTGGATCCTATGAAGATTAGTTTCAAAATAATCCACTCCCCCTTTTATATGCTAAAACATGAGCAGCAATTTCAGTCTGGAGATTAATGGTGAGTAGTATCTTCTCAGAACAGACTACCTACAGAAGCTGCTATCCTCATGCTATCTGGAATGGTTTTACCTTTCCAAGGTGCTATAGAACAGGGAATAGAAAACTAAAAGTCACCTAAATTTGTCATTGCATATTATTTTAGAGTTTAATGAAGCATCTTGCATACCTTAGCTTCACATTTTCACTTAGCTTCTTAACTCTTTACCTGGATGAGAAAGCACTTTTCCAGTTAAATCCACAAGGGAATAAAAGCATTCTTCATCTTCTCTACTGTACAAACATCTCTTTTTAATTAGCTTTTAGGTCATTGAGAACACACTTCTGTTTTGTGGATTTGAACACTGAACAGAGTTGCTATGTGCATTTTCAGTTAATTCACAGTACAATCTGATATTCAGTAGCAAAAGTTCAAGGTGAGAAGTAGTAGTCTTTCCAATTTTCTCTTCTTGTGATTTTGAAACATTCTTTACTAGACAATGTGTTTGATTTGTCAGTACCTTATAATGCAAAGGCATATTCTGATGCCCTTTACAACTAAGCGTGATTTTTTTTTTTTTAATTCTGTAAAATCTTGGAGTTGTAGGTATTAGCCAGATTTTTTTTAATGCAAAATGTGTTTCAAGAGTTTGATATCCTTACCAAAAACAGCTGAACATATTTAAAGCATTTCAGTGAAAAATGTTAAATGCTACATAACACTATCATGTTATGCCAGACTTGGTTTGATCTTAAAACAAAGCCCCATAATTCGCCTTGCTAAAAGTATAGTGGAAAAAATCCTGTTTCCATATAGGATACAGTTGCCTCAGAAATTGTCTTTGAACCAGTTGTAATGTTTAGAGAAGCTGACATATATCTGGCATATTCTAAAATCTGAACCTATGAATTCAGCTCACTCAGAATGTGCATAATCCTTCCAAAGATGCAGTCTAATTTAGACTACGGAAAAGGTGTCTCCTCCCCTGCCGTCCACCAAGCTATTGAAGACATTGAATCTTATGCACTAATAATTTTAATTTAACAACTACTTGTTAGTACTTTCTCCACATTGCCACTCCACACAGACACATGCACATGAACCCTTGAAAAAACACAACAAAATGTTTGAGCAGTTGTGAAGTTGGAGTCATTCTGGTATTTTGCAATTCCCTGTAATTCAAAGGATGTTGTTGGATGTGTGCCCATAGTGCATCCTTTAGCATGGTCTGGTGGTGAATTGCTACCATACAGCTTTTCCCATAACTCCAAAAAATTGATCGTCTTCTACTTTTCATCTCTTTTAAAGGCCTTATTCACCCTCTCAAGCCAGCTATTGCACTGATTGATTATGACTAAAATTGTCCTGAGTCCCTCACACTGAGAAAGATCCCATACAATAAGAAAAGAAAGCAGAACATTTTCAGCTTTTCTCTTGATTGCTGTTAAAAAAGCATTAGTCCGAAATGGAAGGTTATAGCAGCAACTGTTCATTGGCTGTGCCATGAAACATCAGTTTGCATTGCTGTGAGCCCTAAATCGACATTTTAAGGGCCTCGTTTGTTCACAAGAGGATCATTCTCAAGCTCTCCCTGTTCTGTTTTGGGCACAGAGGGAGACAACATTCACCACACTGAAGAACTGAAAACGCATTTTGAATGTGAGTTAAATCTGTTTCAATAAATGTATGAAAACTTTAAAATAGGATCTCATAGTGCAATTGTGATGAAAGCAAATGGTTTCTTCAAATGGTTATGCCCAAAAAAAAACCTGTTTGAAGTATTCAAGTGCTTCTGAGTACTTGAACAGAATAAAGGTACAGAATTTGAGGTCTATTTTTGAAATATTCTTGGGTTATGCAAGAATGGATTCTGTTCTGAAAGTTTGTCCCATTGAATTTAGCATAGTGAAGTGTTTCATTAGTGTGATAACTAAAACCAGCATGAAATGGAAAACAGGGCAGCATTTAATTGCATGGGTCTCCAATCAAACTGAAACAGATATCATCTGTTTGAAGAATATGACACAGTGGGTGTAATTTCCCGTTAAAAACAACTCTCTATATTGAGGTGGAATGATTTTGTAACTTAAGCAGAGTCAAGACAGATTGATAGTAAGAGCTTTCTTAAATTTCTCATGAAAACTCACCAATATTCAGCAGTTTATTTCTCTAGAAGTCATATACATGAACATTTTGTATTAAATCCACAATTAAGCACTTGCTAGTCTGTTAAAAACCTAATTTTTTTTTTTTTTTTTTTTTTTTTTTTTTTTTTTTTTTTTTTCAAATTCAGTACAGGTGCTTTGGTGTCACATCTGGTATTTGCTTACTTTTCTATATCTGCAGAATCCTGATGATTTACCACTCTGATATAGAAACTGGTGCTCGTTAAAGGCAGCATGACTTATTTCAGATTTAACAACAAGGAAGAAAAAGCCTCTAATACTTAGTGTTTTTCTGACAGTTTTCCACAAGAATTAAAAAAAAATTACCAAGTGAATAAAAAGTATTACATTTTGAAATGTTAATTCAAGACACATTAGAATTATTTCAAAGGCCAAATTAAATTCTTAGTGTGCTTGTAACTAGCATCAATAAAAATTGTTACCTTATTTCCAACAGGCATTTTTCCAAAATTTGGTATTTAATGACTATGTTTCCATCTACAGACTTATGCATGTGCTCTGTTTGGGAAATCCTGTGAACTCTAACCTTGGCATGTTATGCAATACATTAAAAATTATTGTCACTTAAGGATTACTGTGAGGTAAAAAATAGGGAAGGTTTATTAGTACTATGCTCATAAATCAAATTGCTAAGACATCGTTTAGTGATCAGAAAAATTGAGACCACCTCTTTATACAATATTTGCACTCTTTATTATATTAATGTGAGTTCTGAAGAAAATACGATTTTGTGTGGAACTGGTTTATATTTGGAAAAAAATTTGGAACACAAACCTAACTCTTTTTAATGAACAGGAGGTGTGCTTTAGCCCATAATCTGTGAAATTTGAAGCAGACAATCTCTTAAGACTGTCTCAATTATTAAACAGAGGTTTAGAAACAGCATAAAAGTAACTAAGTGTTGTTGCAGGATGGTGAAAACCTCATCGAGATCAAATACAAGGTGATGAAAATCCCAGCCAAACTAGAAAGCAAAGCATTTAGGAGAACAAATTAAAACCTGTCAGGACTAGTTAAAACCTGGATAAAATGAAATTAAAGCTAAGATGAAAAGAAGCTAGGACATAGGAAAAATGAAACAAAACATTAAAATTGCTCAAAACCAAAAGGAAACTGACCAAGAACAAATTTGTCAAGAACTGAGATGGATTAGGAAAGAAACTAATCTAAGATGGGAAGAACACACTTGGATCTTAAGGAATATGTAAAGCAAGTGAAAGGAGTCAGAATGGCGTTCTTCTGAGATTGATTTACCATCATTTCTACTTGTCAAAGCAGAAGGGAAGATGTGTTTTTCCACTGAAGAAACTACCATATAGAATATCTAACTCTGAGCCTGAAGTTTACTGGATTTTTCAGACATTTCAGGGTTGAATATGTGATTATACCTGATTTAAAATAACAGCTAAATATTACTCAGTTGAAGGAACAAAGAGATTTACGTTGTCACTACCAGTCTAAAGGGACTGTACTTACTGTATACAGTATTTTTTTGAGAAAAGGAAGAACTATCAGGCATTCATAACTGTATTACTTGCTTTTGGAATAGAGAACATAATAGAATTGGCCAAGTTTCATTTAAGGGTTGTATAAGACAGTGTGGACAATAAGGAGGGAGCTAAAGCTGTCATAGAATCAAGCTCCAGAGCCCCTGCCAATCTTTGGAACTGGTAAGAATGCTGTGGGGCAATTCTTGGTGCAGAACCGTCATTCTGAATTGCAAAGTGAAGGCTCAGGTTTACAGCACATACGTGTATTGTAGCTGCTCTGAATTTGTGGAAGTCACTCCAATGTAATTGAGGACGCAGTATAATTCTGAAAAGTATCCATAATGTGTATTTACAGGTGCCTGAGTTATCACAAAAGAGTCTGTAGCTAAAAAGATACAGAGCAGGGTTCAACCACTGCTGATCTCATTCAATCCATGTTGTAAAAGCTGCTCCAGTGTCAAGAGCAGACGTTCATTTTTCAGGATTCTTTAAAAGTAGGTACAGGACACTGTATGTTTCACACTCGCTGGTGTCAAGTGCCTCATTATGTACCAGTCTCCTCCTGCCTGAAATATTCCATTAATATTAGGGAGGCTGAAGGACTAAAATGGACCAAATCTCTTGGCCAGTGCTGAATCTTATGACAACTGACATTTAATCGGGACATACAGGATCACAAATGAGGCTTGGAGAAAAACTACAAGGTGTCATCCATCTCCTAGAAGGCTCCTCTGAGATACCTAACCTACTATAAATCCTTTAGCACTTCTTATGCTTACCAGTAACAAACTTGGTTCCCAAAAAACTGATTTAAATCTCTGTTGTTACAGTGTATGTCCATGACTGTTAACATCAAGAGACAGAGAAAATGGCTTATTCATGGATTTTTTGTTTGCCAAATTTTCATGTTTTCAAGGACGGTTATAAAGTACCTCTACTCAGTGGATTTAGGGCTTTTCTCTAACCTTTTTTCGTTATTTGAAATTCCTCTCTTTAGTAATAGATAACAATTTTACTTTTAGACATGCACGTGTTGATTCCAACCTCATATAGGTAGGAAGAGGCACATTAAACTTTGGAAATTATTAGTCATAGAAAAATATCCACGTGTATTTCTAGTGTTCTTGTTGTAGCAATGAGAACCTGCTGGGAACTGGGCAAGGGCCACGAGGAAGAGCCCATATGGGCTCCTACGTGAGAAAGAAGGTGTCAGGCTTTGTTTCATACCTCTGTGATCCTATTGTTAAATTCTTATAGTGACATCTGGTAAAAAGAGCACAACCTAATGAGGGAAGCTTGACAGTGAATTCCTTAAACACTGAAGATAAATGCTACTATAACAATGAGACCCATGAAATTCTAGTGAAAAAGCTTCATTGAATAAGAGAAAATTACCCATGGCGAAAGTAGGACCAGTACCACAGGGGTTTCTCCTGCTATCTGAAAAAGAATCTTTTGTGGTAAAGTGTCATTACTGTCTGATAGTACTGAAGAAAAGTAAAACAGGTCAGCAGAAATGTAGAAGATAATAGAGAAAAGAAGTAGCCAAATAGTTTTCTTAAAATCAAAGCTCAAAAAAAAATTTCTTCTGTTTTTTTTTTCTCTAAATTACTAGATGATGGAAATGCTGTGAATGTAGCAAATTTTATTCTAATGCAGCATTTGATGAGTACATGTGGTCTTCATGAAATCTTGCAAACTGTGTTCTTGTGGATATAAACTTGGGAAGACTAAAAACCAGCAGAGATAATGGAAGACTTATGAAACTCTTTAACTGTATTTTGTCTTTAATAAAGGGAAGTACGGCTTATTTGAAAGTATTATGATATGTTATTTCTCCTTTATCCACTCAATTTCTTAATACACAGCTGTGGATTGTGTACTAATAGCGGCCTCTTTGAGCATATTTACAAATTCAGCCACACTTCATTTTCTCTCTCTCCATGTAATTCCTCCTGCAGCCAGTCACAGTCTTGCAGGGCCAAGACCTGAGAGTTAAATTTGGGAACACTTAGAAACAATGACCCTAAATACAAAAATGCCAGACAATAATGGCAGTTATCAGAGAGAGGTTTGAATATAAACTCTTTAGGCAGGGTTCAGTTTCCTAGATATTTGCCTAGAGCCACATAAGATGGTCTTGGCTTCAGCAGGGTGCTCCAGAAGGTTGCAAGTTTCCCACAGGTGCTGTGCCATGTTTTCTGGCACTGTGTGAATGTCTCAGATGCCATAAGTCATCAAAGTAGTGCTAGACATGAATGTTTAGGCAGCGGAATTGAGCCCTTTAATCTACAGCTAACCTATTAAAAAATCTTTTCCTTCTTTGGCACTGTCATTGGTCTTTATTTCTGATATGTTTCAGGAATGCTAGACAGCTTTGTTGCGTCTTGAAAAACGTTTATGTAACTCCTTGATTCTAACTTACAGCTGGAGGCATGAGATGTACAAATTTTGCTCTTTCTCATCCAACTTGCCACATCTTGTGCAGTATTTTACCAGTGTTAGGCAGGGTTGGTTTGGCCAATATTTTAAGCTCTGTCCTCATTACATCATAAACAGAAGATCTTATCATAAATTTGCCTTATTAGCTAAGTGACATTTCTTGCTAAAGCGAATTTTATTTATCTAATATTACACCATGTTAAAAAGCAATATTTTCAGGTATCTGTACAAATATTTACCAGTAAAAGGTGCACATACATGATTATAATACATCAATTATTTTATCAAGGTGTGATTATTACTTGGAAGAAGTTAAATGTTGATCCTTACTCATATCCTTTACTTAAAGAAAAAACTAATTCATATTCATAGATGTAATATTTTCCTAGATGACATCATAAAAATAACTGTAGTGGAAACTATAAAAGGTTATTATCTAGGAAGACTCTTTGGGTGCATTAAATTACACAATGAAAGACAGAACAGACTTTAAGCTTCCTCCACCTTCCTTTTTTGTCTAAGGTCTGCTCATTATAAATAAAATTGAGCATACCACCCAGGCAAAGTGTTTATTGATGAGTAATATGTGACATTCATGTCAGCAGTTATATTTTTTAAATATTTGTATTTCTTTTTTTTTCCTCTTCTTAAAAAAAAAAAAAAAAAAGAGAGTTTGAGAAATTTATTGCAGTGTTCAAAGAAAAGCTCCTTATTGGGACCTGTAGGGTGGAGAGGAGAGAAAGGCAAGAGGTGCTATGGGGTGTGCAGATATGATCATTAATTCTTGTATCGCCAGAAACAATGACCAACAAAATTCATTCCAACATACTGTTTTAATAAAATTTTAAACTGTTTCAATCATTTAAGATGTATCCTTGTAGAAGAGTAATAAGCTTAATGTAACCAGGTGATTTTTTTGTTGGTCATATGTTCCATTCATTTCTTCCCACCCCACTGTGCTGGTTGCATTCAACCAGCCGTATGCCAGATTCTGACTTTTTTCAAGCTGTAACACTGAGAAAGTTAATTTTAAACTCTTCTAACAGAAAACAGTAACACAGAAAAGCAGGAGGCTGCTGTGCCTACTCAAAGCTAGTCAACACATTCAAGTTTGGGTTTTTTGCAATATTTTATTATGAAGGCACCTAGACTGGTGTGCCAGACAGAGTATGTTTATGTTATTTTTAGCAAATGCATTTTACTGTACTAAAGAACCAGAGTTCCAATTAGCACAAAGAAAAACCAATAAAGGCTGTGCTTTCAGGGATCATTGATTTAAAATAAATTAATCCCTATCCCATGAAATTTCCATTTAGTTTGTTTTTTTATATTACACCGTTGCCAAGATATTTCCATATAAATACATGGTTGTCATAGAATAATGCACAAAATACCAATAAAAAAATATGCATGTTGTTGGATGTGCTGTACATAATACAATATGGAGAGTTAGTAATATATGGCTAGGTTAAATACAGGATAAAAACTGGAAAAACAAAATAGACAGTAATGATAAGGAAAAGAACAGGTTTTTAGTTACAGTCTAATGTGGGCTGAGGGGAAAAATTGACAACATCTTGCCAAATCAATGAAAGAAGGAAAATTTGAACTGAATAATATGGTTGAGAGACTTCAGGTAGAAGAAGGAAGAGAGCAGGAAAAGAAAAGATGAAGCAGTAAATTTAAAGGGAGACCACAGATCTTTGTAGTCTACGTCAGATCACAGACCTGATTCAGCTGCAAATTAACTCAAAGGAAAAATAGAGCAGGACGACTGTGGAACTATCCTCAGTTCATATAAATTGCTGCAAAAATATTGACTCCAAAGGATATGAACTGCACAATGCTATTTGAATATAAGGCCTGTAGGGTCTTTCTATATGGTACAGATATTTTGTCTGCTGCTATGCTTAACAATGAAAAATTATCCTAATTTTTTCCTTCCTGTCACTTTTGATATGTTTTGCAATCTCCCACCTTTCTGCTGACCTCAACAATAAATATGGTGTAATCTCAAGTGTGGCATTTTGAGGCAACTGTAGATGAAACACTAAAGAAATCTGAAAAAAAATTTTTCATTGTTTTCACTTTCTTCAGGCTACAATTCATCCTCAGCTTTGCTGATACAAATCCCAAGCAAATGAAAAGGTATGTGGTCAGATTTTGACAGAGGGAGGAAATTAGATTCATAGAGCAATATAAAGTAAAGATTTCACTTCAGCAACTAGAGGTGTGTCAATATGAGGATATGTGACTACTGAAAAACTGAAAGGAGAATTAAATGATGTTCAAAGCTAAACGTGGTTATACTGGAGATATAAAAAATATATGTGATATGTCTGTGAGGGAAAAAATGATGGGAAAAATATAAATTTAGGGTAGACAGATTGGGAGAGACATTCCTTTTAATTTCTTTTAATTGTTTTTCATTAGGAAAATAACTGTAGGTCAATGTTTTAGATGAATGCTACAAATTGTTCCTCTTTGACTGAAACATGAATGATCCATAGACACCAGATGTTATTGTTTTTTATGTAAGCCAAAGATATTATGTTTTGATTTCTTTGAGTAGTTCAGAAATCTGCTGTCAAAATATGAATTTTAAGCAGAAATAAGAGTACTATTACCAGTTTTCAAACGTTTCAGTCACTCTACTTGTTTTTTTCCTTTGACACTTCTGTGTTGGTGGTATCTGGAATCAAGATGGCAGGCAGCTCAAAATACTAATTTTTTAAAACTTTAAGAAATACTTTCTCACAATTTTATTAAAGGCAAATTTATTGCTGAATGAACTGAAATTTCTACTTCTTTTCAGCTCCATTACTGCCACCAGCATCTTCTTGAATGTCATCTACCCAGCATGGCAAGAACTAACTCCCATCTCCCCCACATTGCAAAAATTTCCTCCCCTTCCCCCTGTTCCCTTTAGGAAGATATCTGGATTTTTGAAATGGTGATATACATATATGTGCATGATCATAAAATGCTGCCACTGTTTCTCCATGACCTTTTGATTCACCAGACTAGAGAGCAATGAAGTAGCTATAAAAATGAGCCATCAGCAGAATGGTAGTTAAATAGCTTTCCCCAAATTAAATGATTGAAAGGTAATGCAGAAGTAAACACAGCCATGAAAAAAAAATTAATTGCATTTTATATATTTTCTGAATAATCTATTCATGAGCTCAGACCTGCGGTCAGGATTTAGTTGATCAACATGCTTTAATTTTCTTTTAATAGCAATATGAAAATATAATTGAAATTTGAAAATGTAACCCAAAATATTTTAACATACTCATATGCATAATTCTAAGATCTCTTAATGAAAAGATAGTTTTTATTAGTTTCTGAGGTAATTTATAAAATTTTGGTTTCAGAGGAATCAAGGAATCTTGATTTCAGACCACTGCATGGCACATTACCCCTCTCTGTCTGATTACATGTTTCTATATGTGTTCTGGATTTTATTAGCTGGTATCAAACACATTTGGAAAAAGGTATGAAAATAAATATGTTTTGTCTCTGAGCTTTATAATAGAGAAAATAGTTAGAGCCAGTAGCATCTCCCCTGGATTTTAGGAGAATGGTATTACCCTGCCTTTTCCGAGAGATTGCTGGTTACCTTCTGTCAGTGAGCAACTGTCTCACTGCAAAGCAGGAGCACGATCTCTTTTGTCTGTGATCAAGGCAATTATTTCTTAGAAAGTGGAATTTCTTCAGAATGACTATGTACAAGAGCAAACGCAGAAACCAAAGATGTAAGTAAATTGTAAAGTTTTTTTTCATATTCTTACAGAGGAGGGAAAATAAATCTCCAGTCTCATTGAAAACCATATTTTACTTTACCCTGCTTTGGTTGGATTATACCGGGAAAGCAGGAACTGTATTCCATGCCAATTATCCCACTGTTTCTCTGTATTAAGTGCATGAAAGAGTTTTAAAATAAAATACAATAAAATCTCACTTGTTACTATGGAAACCCTTAAAAAGTGATTGCTTGATGATATCAACAAAGAAATAAAGATCAAATATAAGTTGTTTTATTCAGAAGAGCATCCTTTGTTCAGGGCTCAATGAGTGGCTGGCTGTAACCTTTGATTTGACAAGGCTGTCATGCTTTCCCTTGGTGGACTTTTTAATGTGGTTTGCATTAGGAAGCCAGTAACAGCAGAACTTTAGGGACAGTTATTTTATTTCCTACATCACAACGTTCAGAATTAACTAGTTTGCTAGCAGGAGGGGAGAGAAGCTTGCATGTGTCTCTGCTGTGGATTAACAACACTCCTCCCTGCAAAATCACTGGCTTCTAAATGCATGACTTTCCAGTCAAGCACCTCTTTGACTTTTTAAATAGCTATGGCATCAGCTGGGGGAATTTCAATATCAATATTGCCTCCTCTGGAAGATTATGGAACAGGTCACTGAGGGGAGTGAAAATGTGCTATGGGTCAGGCCATGAAGTGTTTGTTGCTCTAAGAAAATCTAGTAAAGGCTGAGTTATAAATGGAGAGCATGTCAGAAGCTGAGAAAAAAAAGACATTCCTCTAAGAAAAATGCCATAGACACACTGTGTTTTCAGGGAGAGAGCAGGAGGGGAGCAATATCTATTCAAAAACAGGTAAGTTCGGACTTCATTTGGACAGGAGCCTTGTTAAGGTTCAGAGGGATATATACAGCTATGTCACTGACCTCAGTTTCTGGTCCTAGTAGATTAATCTGTACAGACCTCCTTTCATTTGTCTTGCTCGAAAGAAATGGATGTGCTGAATGTAGAAAGTTTGGCAGGACAGATCTCTGCTAAAATCTCTGCAACAGAAATCAATCATCTGCTTCACATTCAATAAAATTAATTATCATAAATTTTGTTCCCATAGCAGCAATGAAAGAAAATTATTTATATACAGGCAAATTATAATCAGTCTAGCTCTTTTTAACATATTAATTACTGTCACCATTTTTTTTTATTATGTAAACCAGGAGCTCTTTCTATACCCAGCTGCATTCTTGCAATCTCTCCTGTCCAAGCCTGGTTAGAGTGTACAATGAAAAAATTTGTGCCTGAGTAGCTGAGTTGTTAGGGGTTTTTGTTGCAAGGATACAGTCATTCATTAAAATGGCACAGGATGTTTCTAAGAATGTTTTTATGAAGAGAACCTGCCTTTCACCCCTGCTGACCCCACACAAAGTCTGTGACTTCTCCAGAGGCAAAAAAAAAAAAAAAAAAAATTCACATTGAAATTATGAAGGGTGGCTGTTATGTTTTCTGGTTTTAAAGCTGTCTCTAGATTTAAGATCCAAATCTAGAAAATATCTCAATATTGCATACATATGATTCAAATTACATATTTAGGCATATCTATTCTACATATATAGGTACCAGTACTGTATACATGGATGCTTCATTAATACCTTAGCTAATTAGCAACTGCAAAAACCTTGACAAAAAAAATTTGAGTAATTTTGATACTGCTCCTGTTTATATCATTCAAAGACTTTTTGAAGGATAGATTTCATCTAAGAATTGTTATTCTGAAATATAAGGGATTATAGTAGCAGCTGCATTAAACAGTAGGCAGGTACTACATTTTCTGTGCCTTTCTAGTGCCCTTAAATAAGAAATGAGAAAAGATATTTAGTATATAATTTCCAATGTATGTGGGGTAAACCTTGGGATTTATATCTCCTCACTACGTCTCACTACCACAGTTGAACTTGTGGCATAAAACGAAAGTGAACTTTGTGGCTTTTTCTTATTTATTGAAATTTTGCTTCTGGATTTCATATGCTCCTTGGAGTATTATAATCATTGCTTTCTTAACCCCTATTTTTTTAATGTTTTAAAAAAGGTATAAATGCATTCTGTACTTAATTCAAAAGCATGTCAGATTAGAGAGGAGGATAGAAAATGTAGAGACATGATAGCATTTTTCTAATGCAAAATAGAAGTAATCCCCATATCCAATTTCTATCCCTGGTACAAAACTGTTGCTAGAGGAATATATGCAAAAAAAATGGGTTTACTTACCTGTCTGTAAGAACGGGTTGAAGGTTTCCTGCATATATTTTCAGCTACAACGTCATACATAAATCTTCTAAGTTCTAAGCTAATCTTAATGTCTTTCTTTCATTGTAACTTGATTTAGATTGTAGTAACTTGACACTTATATGGAAGACTTAGCATATTTTATTTATTCCGTGAATACTGTAACTTAGGAGCATTAAAATTAAATATCACAGCTAATTGTAAAACTTGCATTACTAAATAAATAAAATTAAAATTCAGGCTATTTCTATATGATTGTGTATACCTACCTAGAGATACATAGAGAGTCTCCATGCATACATTTCTCTGCACAACCAGATGACAGAATGCTTGATCCTTCAGGATGCTTGATTCAGGATGTTATCTAGCTGATAGGCTGGTTTCTCGTTTCATTGCATGGACGTAATGACTGAGTGAGGGGAAAACATCGTAACAAGTGGTCTTGTTACTGGGCACTGGTAAACGTGTGGTGATAGAGCTTTTCTGAAATAAAAGGTTGGAATCTTAGACTGTCCTGCTTTGGGGCTGCTGAGGAGGATGGTCAGGAAAAGTATTGCAGTAGGCTGCAGTGCATGTGTGGGTTTTCTGCATGGAGAGGCAGCCATCCACAGTCACACCGCATGGAGATGCCATGCCTCCAAACTTCCTTTCATGAAATGAGCAGCAGAGATTCCATTTTTCACTGGGGTCTTTCTTGTAGCCTTCACTGTTACAGGAATCAAGGCAGGCTACTGTCCCTGAAGACAATGACATTGGAAAAGACTTACTTGACCATAAAACAACTTTAAGAAATTCTCATTATTCATATTTATTGGTGTTTTGTGTAGCCTGAAAAGTTAAACACCCACCACCTTGTGAAGGGCTGTGAATGAAAAGATGATCCTTAATATTTGTTCAGTCTAACACTGTAAATTTGACTCAGAAGAAATGCAAGAGGAGAAACAGAGAGTAGTGGCTGGTGCGGCAGGCAGATGTGTTTTGGGGAAGGTGTGCAGCAGCACACAGAAAGTGATGGCAGAGTGCTGCCAGAGAGATGCCAGTGCTGGCATTGGAAAGTTAAAGCAAGGATGGAAAAATTAAGGGTTAAAAAATAGAACTTATCTCTCGCTTTCTTCAGTGTCTTGCTTTCAGTGTATCATGAGATCTTTCATGCACAACATCAAGGACAATCAGAGCACAACGACAGCTGAGGCAGAGAGCAGTTACTTCTGGATATTGGGAACCATTGATAAAGTCAACAGCTATCATAAGTGCAGCCACAAATACTGTCGCTTTCCAAGGTGTTAACTTTCCAAGCTGAATTCTAAGACTTTTCCATGACAATATGAAGAATCCTGTCAATATCAAAGGTCTCTGAAATTGTGCTCTAAATGCATTAATGACTTTTTCATGGCTTAAAGACCATGTAATGTCTACAGCTGCCGCCTGATATGTGTTTTTAAAGAATCCTTGTCTTGCTGAAGAAAGAATTTAGTGTATACTGCTAAAGATGAGAAATTCTGTGAAATTCCAGTTTGAAGGAGTATTTTGTCCTATCTGAATTCTTTGATCTATTGCATTGCCTGCTGTATTTTCTTTCATTGATAAGGTCCCACTTGCCATCTTCTTATCACAGATTTACTGTTCTTGTCTTCTTTGTCCCCCCTTACAGATAGAATATTCACTTTCAGGCTTAAAAAACTGAGTTGGCATCTGTTGAGTCATGTTATATTACAGTTTGATCAGCCCATGATTACTTCCATCCTCTTTTTTCCTCTTAGGGCAATAAAGAGACCTCAGTACCGAGGCTGTTGCTGCTCAAAGAAAACAGCAGCCTTTAATACAGTGTGTGTTAGGAGGTAAAGTGACTGGAAAACCAAATCTCATTGGGGAAAACAAGTGTAGTTACTGACCCAGATACATATAAGAAAACTCTGCCTCTTTCCTTAAAACATCAGAGACCCAGACAACAAGGGAATATCTCTTCAGCATGGCATAGAGACAGCTTTCGTCATGTAAAGCTATCCTGGAATAGCCCCAGGATATGCTGCATACCTTTTGAGGAAGTACAGTTCAATGCAATTAAGTGTATCAGTAATAAGGCTGAGCAAGAAGAAACACATGATCTGCAGGAATACAATTATCATTGAAACTTCAAATCACATGGGTAAAATCTTTATACAAATAAAAAAATATAATTGCTACTCAATAAGTCAGGAGCTTCAGGGTTAGAATCATTCTTCTCATAGCTTTGAAGGGAACTCATGGTGAGCTGAGAGGGTTGGTTTATTTGAAATTATTCATGTTCATTATTCCCATGTTACTAAGCAGTAAAACTAAAGACATATGTCCCTGAGTGAAGCATGTCATGTAAATGATGTAAATGAGCAAGAATTTTTTTCTTTGACACTTTTTCAAGTATCCCTGTAGACTTCTAAAGCAGATATATTTTTTTCCACTCCTAGATGGTACAAATAAATCAAAAATATTGAAAGACAACTCTTTCAAAATGCATCTTTTGAGAGATTAATAGTCTGACTGAACTCGAAACGCACAACTTACATGATTCTTCCAACTGCTTGGGAGGAATCTGCCTCGGGAAGAAGAGTAGAATTTTTGTCCCTGTAGAGGAAATACTGAAAGTGTGGAGAAAACCTTGACAAATCTAAAGCATACAATCTCTCTTGAAAAGGTGAGAGAAAGAAATAAACAGTGTAAACACAGATTCAGAAGTGACTTTAAAAAAATTGTCTGAGAGCAGAAGTCAGAACACCTGAAATGCAAGTGGAGAACACAACAAAGAAATTCAGCCAGTCACTTCAGTTTTACGGAGGAGGAACCTGGGGTAGCAAAAAAGCTTAATAATAGCTTTGACTTCATTAAAAGGTTATGGTTTACATGTTTGGAGGGGTTTTTTTCTTTTGTATAAGTTAGTAGAATAGTGGACAATATATAACAATCCAACAAAAATAAAAATTGGAAGCTAGGGACATCTCATAAAAATGCATCTGCTATTATTAAGGATCATAAAAAGACGATTATTAAAAATAAGAACATATGCAAATAATGTAATTTGGATTATGTGATTTGAAGTGTATTAGGGGAATTAACAATGAAAGTGCCACCCCATTTAAAGTTTTTGTTTAAAAGGTCGTTGAAAGCTAAGAAGGTATCAGAAATATAAATGTACTACTGGTTTTCATGCACACATAGAATTCCAGCGTGCACAGCCTAGAAACAAATGCTGCTATGTTCATCAATAACACAATTTCTCTTTAGTGAAACAGCATTTCATGTGTATTGGTTAGTCTTCTATAAGGAATCAAAATTTAAAATTTCTATGATTGTACTCAGAAATGACCAGACACCTGGAAAAAACAATAAAAAGTTTTTAAAAGTGAATTCTATTAAAATAAGAATCATTAGGTTGAAGATAATGATAGTCTAAAGTAATCTATATTGAAAGATAATTCTGGCTGTTCACTTCAGCAAACAGAAGTCCGGTTGTTAGAATCTAAATTTAGATTGCTGCAGGCTGATTTAAGATATACATTTTCTGAGTGTAATCAGTCATAAATTACTAAAGGAACTTGCAATTTCTCCTCTCTATGACTTAGATTTTGAATCCAGATTGCTCATCTATTTTTCAAAGTGTCTTTTAAAGAAGTTCTATTAACCTGATTGCAAAGTACCTATTCAAATGCTAGAGTTTGTATGCAAGTTGAAAAGAGCATTATTGTCATAAAATGTCTAAAATCTTTAAAACTCTGGAAATCCTGAAGGAAGTCCTGCCTTCCTCTTTAAAAACTCTCTACACTGCTGCCTACCTGTCTAGTCAGAAAAAGGCGAAAAATCCTTGAGAGGTTCAGAGCACAGAGAATCTGTTCTCTTGAGGGAAAATCTGCTGTTGCTTATTTTCCTATAAACATCTGAATTTTTTTTAAAAGAGAAAGACTTGCATGACTGCATATGTAAGCAGTAGAAGTCCCAATTTTAAGAAAAAATCTTTTTTTTTTTTGTTTTCATAGGTGACCCGAATTTTTTTCTATTGCCTTTAATGTACTTTCTCTGTAAGAACAGCACAAGAAAGAAAACCTTCATCTGACCTCCAGTACAGGTCTCAACATCAGACAAAACCTGTGTCTCTGACTCTTTTCGTGATCAAAACTATTGACAGGATGAAATCCCAATCTTTCTGATAGGTTCAACCTTTTCTCAATAAATGACTGAAAGTTTTAGTACAAATTAAATATAAAAAATGAAACAAACAGAGAACTTCATATTTCAGTGATATACCTCCAGCTTTAACCAGTCATAAGACCAAGCATAGTACGTATGTGGGGACACCTTCAGAAGGAAAAAAACCATAAAGTTTTAAGAAACATCTTTCAAGTACCTCAAAATATTAACCAGATCCTGATAAGCCATTCAAGGTATATTTACTGCTTGAGAAGTATCAGCCAAGACCAAAATGATACATAAAGTCCATCTTTTTTCCTGCAGTTATGTCTTTGATATTCTTTGACAGTAAAATCCAGATACTTTTATGGATGTTACTTTTGAAACATTCCCCCTCCTTCCTCCATGCACTTCCCAAAAGGGACAGAGATCTCAGACACATTAAAATGACATTACAATGAAGACTGTGAGCACAAAAGACCAATATTTAGCCTCTAGCTCCTATTTGAGCATTCAGTGACACATTTTTACTTTTGAAAATCTTGTAATTTTGGCCTTAAATTTCTCTTTTCCTCTATTCCACCTCATTTCTTCTTTTTTATTTTTTCAATTTTTAGTTTGTTAAACATACTAAAAAATAGGCTACATTGTGAGATTGTGTTGTAGATTATGGTTGTAGATTTTTCCGGTCCTGTTTTAACTAAGATGACATTATTTCCACATTGTTCTTTCCAGAAGACAGCAGTGATCTCCAGAACCTATTTAATTTTAATTTCCCACAAAAATAATTTTCCAAGGGCTACTTTTCACAATAAATAAGTAAATAAATAAATAAGGAATACATGCTGTATTTAAGTCTTCTTTCGACCCTGGTGAGTTAGAAACTGCCTCAGAAAATCATCCAAGGGTAATTCTTTAAATATAACACCCATTGTTCTCCAAATTGCTGGTATCTGTCTTATTAATCGTTTCTGAAGACAATTCTATTGCTGATTTTGGTTTACCTCCAGGACTGTCATAAAGCTGGGTCTAAGAGTGACCTTCTAGCCTTGTTTTACTGCTTGCATTCAGATATTATTTATTTAGGAGTCACTGAAGATTTAGCACAGCTATTTACAACACTTTGATTTTGCTATATTTTTGTTGTGTTACTGTAGGGCAACATGTGCTATGAGCACAGACCTGAAAACTCATGCCAGAGAGTCTTAAAAATCAGCAGTCTTGTTTATTATTCTGAAAAAGATCTTTCAGTTTTCATAGAGCCATAGAATTTTTGGGGTTTGGAAGGAACCTTTAAGATCATCTAGTTCCTAACACTCCTGCCATGGGCAGGGATACCTTCAAATAGACCAGGTGGCTCAAAGCCCCATCCAACCTGGCCTTGAACTATATTTCTTGAAGGGAAAATGTTCTTTTAAAGCATGCATTCTATCATTAAAAAAAAAAAATTCAGATAGAGAGTAGGAGGGTAGGGCAAGGAAGGTACCTTCCTGCTTGCTCTCAGTGGCTGAACTAAAAGCCAAAGAAAATCTCAGTGGTTTAGTACTGGTCGTTTGTAAAATAGGATGCCTGAACAGAGAAATAGAAACTTATGTTATGATTTCATTTCAGATACTTGATTTGATGAGTCTTTCCACTGGGTATATATATATATAATTTTATATTTTCCATTTAAGATATTTGATCAGGATTAAGCCTTATAAAGATGGACTCATGCTGATATGGATGTAGTTTTAACACACTTTTCCTAACTCAAATAATTCTTAAAATTAAAACAGTTTCCAATCACAAAGATATGTTTGTCTACAAATCACTTTAATGAGAGTAGAAAATCTGTTGAACGTTTTGTCATTGTCCTTAAGTCCTTGGTACTCAGTGATAAGCTTTTTAGGTGGAACCCTCCACAGTACCACAGTCCCCATTAATATGTATTTTAGTACATATAAGTAGTTTGTGATGTACCACACATGCTGTATTGTTCTTGACAGAGATCAGCCAATAGGTTTTCCACAAGTAGGAAATAAAGCATTTTTTTGAACTAAGTTCATTAGTGAGGAGCCAGAGGCAGGCAATGGGTAGATAACATACAGCTACCAGTGCCTTCTCTAACAGTTTGAGAGCAATCATGCAATGATTTGAAATCTTTTATATAATCTAAGATAAAAACCTTCCTGAGCACCTTTGCAGAAATTATAGTAAATGTCATAGATATTTTGAGGGAATTTTTAGTAAAACTTGACTGTCACACAAAAGCTGTTGTTAACACTCATGCTCAAAATGAGCCTTTTAGACTTCTTTTTCATCTCTGTCAAAAAGAAAATGGTTTGCTGCTATTCACATATATTTTATTTATACTTATGGAAAAATCCCAAATAACTGGAAAATTAATTACTTCTAGTTTACAGAGGTATTAATATTAATGTATGTGGTTTTATGAAGTATGTCCTATGTGTGAGAACAATCCTTTCTGTGATTAACTGAAAACTCCTTTTGTCCAGATTTATATTGCTGTAGCAATGCTAGGAAGATTTTGAAAAAACCCTTTTCTATTTCCTTCTTACTGGGTGTGTTTCGATCAGGGTATTTTAAGAAATATTAGAAGGACAGTAGCTCATGAAATGAAGGCTCTATTGGATGGACTTGCCCATAAATGCTGCTTGAATTTCCCCACTGCAAATGTTTGTGCAGTCACTGTGAAATCTGATTTCATTTTTCCTCTTCCGAAAAATACATGTGCACGTACATTTACATTTTTTCCTACCTTTTCCTGAATATATATACACATTTTTACATTAACTAAGATTGCTTATTATAATCCAGTTTCAAAATATTTGAAATTTTGAATTTGAATAAAAACGCTGTTAATTATTTTGGAGAACATGTTTACATTTAAACTTAAAACTTGCTTCCACAGAATGTACTGTACATATTCAAACAAAAGAGACCAGCTACAGAAGTATCTATATTTTACATACTGGTCAGTTACTGTCCACAGATCCTCTTAGCTCAAATAGACATCCTGAAGTATGTAAACTGTCTACAAAAAAAATTTTACTTGATGAAGAAATTGTAGGTATATAAACAGAAATGCAGACATACGGGTGGGGAGAAAAACAACATACATATAACTTATACAATGGAAAAAAGTTATTCTGTGAATAGTCAGGTTACTTGTAAGTGATACGCATTATAAACCGTGGCTGTCTGCAGAACCTGGGACGTGTATCAGACCCCAGAAGAGAGAAATGTTCATTGTAAATTTTCCAAATAACCTCTGTTAAAAGTCCATCCAGCAATTGCCTTTTTACCAACATTTTATGCCTTTGAGCATCTCTTCCAAGTATTCTTTTTGTTTTATTGATTATGAACGTTTTGGCCATGCAATACTCAAATCAATGGTAAAATTCACATTGACTGACATAGCATTGAGTCAAGGCTTTATTGCTTAGAAAAAAGTGACAATTATGTTGTCCTTCAAACTGCACTCACAGAAAAGAGCCACATAACATGCCCTAGAAGCCTTTCTTCTGGGATTTAACTCTGATTTGAAAGCATGTTTTACAAGTGAATGTTTTTTCATTCTGTTTCTTCAGCTGCTTTGTTGGAGCATCTGTTGAAACTGCCATTGAAATGTCCAATCTACCGCAATTTTCTATAGTGGTTTGCTGTGGAAAATTAATACAAATACAAAGCCATTGGAGCTTAGTGTTTTGGAGTTATTAGAAACATAGATGCTGCACCATCAAAATGTACTTTAATCTTACAAGGAATCTCATTTTCCTACCTGTGAGTTTTTAAGTTCAGGTCTACTTTGTATGTAAACAATCTTCCAGGTTATTATTGTTCATATGTAAATACACATTGGGCCAGCATTTAAACTGATTTCTGAAGTCATTTCTCCAGAGACTCTAGGTCAGGTAAGCACATCATTGTCTCACCCAACACCATACTCAAATCCTCCTCTGTGGACAGTAGAGTTTACTAATGGGTAAAAGTGAGGATGGCACTGGAGTTCTTTCAAGCAACAATTTGGGATGCTGGCAAGAAAGCAACTATGTCTTGTGCTCAAAAGCGCACCTGGATCCTTTAATTTAGGCCATGTAAATATCTTGTCATGCACAGCAGCAGAAGACAAGTTGCATTAATATAGTTTGCAGTCAACTTGTTTAATTACCAAAGAGAATTACCGAATTAGTATATTATGATACACGATATTTCAGGCAATCCTTGGAAAATTATATAGTCAGACCTTAGGAATGGACTCTACACAAGACAGAGGTTTTTCAATAGGCATAGGTTGTTGTCAGGCATTAACTGAATCTACGGAGATCTGTCTGCCAGTTTGGTCTCTCTTCCCCTAATAGAGGCAAAAGAAACTGCAAGACAATTTTACATGTCTTATCAGACAGGCATTGAAAACTAGCAGAAAAACATATGTATTTTCATTCTCTCATTTCTGAGAAACCACCAGCCAAATCAGTTTAAAATACATTTAGTAAAGGAAAAAGAAATGTTGGGTTTTGTTTTTTAATAATGACATATTTGGCTGTGCTTCAAGCAAATGCAAATTAAGCAGCCAATTTATAAACTCTGCCATAAGTGGATTCTTTTAAGGGAAGCTATAATGCATTTGGAATACACTCATACTGCTTACTATTATATTATAAATTTTCTAAACATAAATTATTCAGAAACATTAGGACATTAATGTAATTTAACTCTTCGTGTGACTGTGCATTAACATGATGCTCTGGGCTGTAAAAAATAAGAGATAAGAAGAAAATGGTTTATGACAGAGTTTGTGTCTGCACTGAAGTTCAAAGGATTTAATATCACCCAACCAAGGCGAAAACTCTAAAAAAGAATATTTAGTGGCCTTTTGATGGAGAGCCAAATGGTACTACTGATCTTTCCATTTAATGCTGACATGACACAGTCAGTGTGATTTATTGAAGGATTTGTCCAATGATGAACAAAAGTTGTAAAAACCAGAGAAATTCTTGTGATATCCTTACGAACCAGTTAAAAATAGCACCAATAATAATAATAAAGCTCATTGAAAGCATCTATAGAGATGCACACAGTTGTAGGCTATATAAATAAAATATTGTCTGATGCTGTGATCTCTCAGTTCGAATCTAAACTCTTAATGATCAAAGTTCATGGTAGAACAAGCTCATTAAAGACCAGACTCAGAAGAAGGAGTCTCATCCCTCCCCTTCAAATGCATCATTCACAACTTTTCTATAACTCTAATAAGATATAGGACACATATCTCAAATATGCTTTTATTTTACTCTCTTAGTAACAATCTGTTTCTATTTATACACTAGAAAGCAACCATTTGTTACTTAAAAGCAACCATTTGTCACTTATTTCTTCAAAACTATTCTGCATAACTAAATGTCATTTGAAATTTATGCATTAATTTTCATTTCTTAATCTGCGTCTTGCAATAAGAAAGCACATGTAAGGAAAAGGAGAGAATAGTGAAAAAGAGAGAAAATGAAGCTCAGTTCCATGCTGTACCAAAAACACTGTGCTATTGTGGCCAGAAGTTTGCGTTCTGAAGAAGTAACAGTTCACTTCTTGATTCTATAAAAACAAAATTGAATTCAGTTGTGGAAAAAGAAATAGCATCCCATTTTTTTTTCCTTGGGAGGAGATCACGCACTTGAAACCATATCAATGTCCTTACTGGGAGGATTTGAGATTAATATACACAGAGTGCTCTTTTTCTCTTTCTGTAGGAAAAAAAAAAATAAATCACAAAATTTGAACAGCACAAGTTGTCTTAATGAAATATTATAAATCTATATTACTTCTGCTATGTTCCTCTTTGGCTCTCAGCTCTGTCTGCAAGGATTCTCTATTGGAAATATAGCTCAAGCAGCTGGAAACTCAGTAGGTTGCAGTGAACCCAGAAACACTAAAGATAGTTGTATCTCCCATATGTCTTTCATCAAATTTAATTAATTTCCCCAGTGGAACAATTTGAAAGCTACGTCAGTAATTCAGGTGATATTCATAAGGCCTAAGAAGCTGTACTCTGAAGATATTTGTTAATTATGGACTATAACTTCATCAGCTTTTTTCCTGATGTGCAATCAACCTGCTATTTGTCATGCCCTTAATTTTATGGCATGTTAGGCTGCTACACAGTCTTAAATAATGTGCGTCTAATTAATACTCCTTGATTTCATCAACACACATGGGCTACTCCTTCTGGCACCTTTCTTTCTTTATGAGTGCAACAATAGTGTTCAGGTTTGGTATTTAACAAGCTTTGCTATTTTTCTTAGACACACAGATTCTAGCCTTATCTTGTATGACTACTGACAAGGTCCTTAAATAAGAAATCAGACTGCAGTTCCATGACAAAAGACCAACCAAGAGTAAATGCCAGTCACACCTGTTTCATTTCCACAGCTGTAGAAATTTGTCACAAAGGTGGTTATTTTGATCATTGGTTCATTCTAGTCAGGAAAGTAGAGAGCAGAGGACATTAACAGGCTTGGGATGTGCCTCTGTGAAAGAGCAATTAGCTTGATGCATGTTTTACTCTAAATGTAATGTGGCCTTAGCCAGATCCTAGTTATGCTCATGTGCACAGAAGAAATATGTTTGTTCAAAAATTTTAATTTTAAACTCCTTGAAGAAATGTAATTTGGGGTGTTTACCATGATCCTGACAAGTGCTCCCCTTAAGCAGCTCACCAGAACGTAACTATGAGTCCCCTGGATTTAGGAATGCATGTCTCTGTCAGAATTCCAAGGGCCTGGGTTTGTGTGGTGAAGTCCACAAACATCACTGAGGCTCACATGCTAAACCTGGCAGTTGTAGCCAAAAAAACCCAAAAGTATAATCTTGATAATAAAGAATACACACAAGTACATTTTAATCCTTCTCTTATTGAGAAAATGGTCATATTCTTAATCTTTTTTAATTATTAAGCATGAAATCTCTGAAGCATATTGTGGGCGTACCCTGAAATCACAGAATCATAGAATGGTTTGGGTTAGAAGGGTCATTAAAGATGATCTAATTCCAAACCCCTGCCATGGGCAGGGACACCTTCCACTAGACCAGGTTACTCAAAGCTCCATCCAACCTGCCCTTGAATGCTTAAAGGAATGAGGCATCCACAATATTTCTGGGCAACCTGTTCCTGTGCTTCACCACCCTCGCAGTAAAGAATTTCTTCCTAATATCTGATCTAAATGTATGAATTTTAAGACTGTTTTAAAAGCAAAATGCATGGGGTTTATTAATTCAAAATAAGATCAGAAATGTTCTTTTTGTTTTATACATCTTTAAATGAGTGAAGCTGTATACAGATTTCTATCTCCATGTTTTGTGGGTGAGTTCTTTTCCAGTTTGTGCCATTTCTCGTCACACTGGCTGGTACAAAATCCTGTGAATATATTAATCCCTCTGTATCAGAACTAAGCTGATTGCTAGTTGAGGATTAAGAAGATAGTCCCATTGTAGCAGATATGTGCTGCCAGTATTTATCATCAGAATCCCCACAGAAGGTGTTTATTGTGGGCCATGTGCTTCCAGCCTAATGCAATTTTTCCCTTAGCCACCTGTGATAAACACACTCCATACAGAAATAAAAAATCCTTTATCAGATCTCAAAGCAGAAATGCTCAGTTGCTCCTTCTGAACAAATATTCTCCTTGTCTGGAATTCCAGAGTAATTCTGAGAAGTTTTTCTGGGGCAAGCTGACAGTTTGTAGAGAGTTCACCTGAGGTAAAGGAGTCTCCAAGTCAGGAGGAAAGTGTTTACCATTTCACCAGTGTTTACAGACAGGTGATCTGGGTCAGCTGTGAATTTAATCAGAGACGGCATAGCTGCAGAGGCAATGAATTTACTATGCATCTGTCCCTGGGTATTGAAGACTATTTGATGCCTCCTTTGAGAACCTCACTACACCATTGGGAAGAATTAGAGATTTGTAAGAGGAAGGAGAAGGATGAGAAAGACCTATGCATCACTCCATAACTCGGGTGGGAGAGGGGGAAGCATCGTTCTCAGTTCCCAGATGGGAGTCGGCAGAGGCTCCCACGTATCCCACAGATCACAGATTCCCTTTTCCAATGAGCTCTGCCTTTAGTCAATGCTGTGTTATGGCCTCAGAAGGTCCCTGTGGTTTACTTAATCCTACCAACAGATCCAAATTGCTTAGAAATAACACCACAATTACATTAGTCATACAATTTGACACCAGCATGGGAATTAAACTATGCAAAGGCTTTTTCCTCTCTGTGCCATACAATTGTTATTTCTGTGATCAGAAGGCAGATATCTCATTTAGTTTAACAACTTGTGTTGAGAGATAAAAGTACAACACTTTTAATTAATTATCATGCTATAAATTTGACATTAGATATAACTGAGTTTGACTAAGAAATTAATTGTGATATGGCTTTCCTCAAGTTATTGGCTTTAAGAGAGAGTGCTGGTGTACTGCAAATTTTTTGCCATCCTTTCCAGTTGCAATAACTTTACAGAATGAAGTTTTCCTGAGGGCAGAATCTATCAATAGAATACTTATACACGCTGGGAGAAATTTCTCCCAGTCAACATTTCATACAGTTGATTGATTCTGCTTTTTCTCGGGAACATGATTTTGCAACTATGATGAATTCTTACCATATTTTTTTTTTCTTGTTTTACCATTGTATTAGAACAATAAAAATATACTGAAATTTGCCTTTATGATGTTTTCTGCAAATGCAATTACTGAAGAAAGGTACTAGACCAGCAATGTGTTAAGTGACTCCTAAAGGTTTGCAGTATATTTTTAACATATAAGCATAATAAGCATATATTATTTATAGCAATCATTTCACCTTTTGTAAACTAACACAACTGAAGTAAAGTAGCAACAACAAGAGCTCTGTGTAATGCAATGGCTAAAAGTCTGAATTCTGCCTACATTAAAACTTCTGCCATCGCTATAGCTTGTTTCGGATTACCTCGAATACCTAGCCAGTATGTTTTAATGGTATAGCAACAAATGACAGATTGGCTTCTCCAAACATGATATTTATACTCTGTCATTAATTGCTAATGTTAATGGGGAGGATTGAATATGCAAGCAATTATTACTAAAGAGAACTCACTGGACAAAGCCTTTTATACAGACAATCTCGACAGTCCAAGTCTGTTGGCTTCTTCTTTCCTGAGAGATACTTTTTGGGGCAATATGCACAAAATTGTTAGTGATAGTTTCTTGCAAAAATCATCAGAGCACTTAGTTATTACAAATTTACATACTTTGTTGATGATTTTATTGGTGATATGTGAAGGTAAGTGTTCACCTGGTGAATCTACTTTTTAGAGCACAAGACACGTTATCTTGCTACATCACTTTCTTTTTGTTTATATTGAATAGGAATCAGAGATGGATATAATGCTGCTGCATTCATAGCTATTGAAATATACACAAAAGCAGGTGCTAAACATGAAAAAATTGATTCACACGTAAACATTTTACAGCAAAATTGTAAAAAATATAAACAAGGTCCAGGTAACAATTTAAACATCATCACTGTCATTCACAAAATAAAAGATGCAATTTTTGAATGTATTTATTCAACTATTTTGAAATCCTAGTATCTTCGTTAGAAACATGTTCAAGATTAGTGTAAGTAATTATTCATTCATTGTCAGAAAATTGCAGGGCAATATATAATCCGTGACATTTTTCTTATGAGAACATAAGCCACGTTTGTTTTTTTCTTGTCAGTGGCTTTATCTTGCAGGATACTAAAAGAAGATCAGCTGGTAAACACGCTAAGTCATGGAACAAGGGGCATCCATGCAGCCAGGAGGAACCTGCCCAGAGCTCAGCTTAAGCGTGATGTAAGCGGGACTGACAGGACTGGGTGCAGAGTCAGAGTGTGAAAAGGCGACATTTAGAAAAAAGTGGCACGAGTTAAATACAGTGTATTACAGATCACTAAGCTGCAAAATCCATGCTTTAACACTTGACAAGTTAAAACTTTTTTGTGATCTAGGTTGCTGAGGCAATTTATCACAGCATGAGGTTGTGTTGGCTATTCATAGCTCCTTTACTCTAGAGCAGTTGGATACAGCTCAATAATAATAATATTTATATTTTATTCCTGTCTTTGTTCTCGTGGTATTTCTCATTATCTGTGATTATTAATAGCTCCTTCTTGTTTACCTTTATGGACTCTCTCGAGCACATACGATAAGTCATTGTGTTTTTCTTTCGTCTTGGTACACCACTTCAGTGCTGAGATGGCAGAAAGAGGTAAACATTGGAGTGTATGGGTGTAATTACTCTTAGTTTCTGATTTAGTGTAGTACTCACAGATTTTTTTTATTTGATAAGATCTCAGGTATACAAAGCACACAAAGGGTATTCTTATGTTCATGAGGCATGATACTTTAGATCAGGTAAGACTGGGCAATTTTTGTCATATTTATTAACTTGTGTGTACAATAGAGTGGATTAGTTTGCATTTGAAATGCTGCTTGCTCTTGACTGTCTCTGTCTCTTCCCACCACCAGCACCACCTTTAGATCGCTGTCAAAATTCTGGGTGTTTTCCCTGTTTCTTGATAGCTAAAGTAATAATATTCTAAATTCTATGTCAGTTTTACAGAAATACACACAGTCATCCTTTAGTTGATTACTGCTTCTTTAAGCAGAAGTATTAACACAAGAATAAATCCCTAAACTTGATAAAAGCAAGGAACAGCAAAACTCTCTTAGCTAAATTTCAATTTCACAGGTACAAGCATTTTAGATATTAGGAATAAATGAAGAACCAGTTCTCTTCTTTTGAACTAATTCTGTTTCTAGTATAACTAAATGACATGCTCCACTGCCCACGCTTCCTATGCCAAATGGATTTTCTCTTCAGCTTTTACAGTTTTAATATCTGTGATTTCTAAAAAGCACACCTATAATTTGGTATTTTTATTGCCTTCAGGGTACCTTTTGGGAAGACTCTGTCCTTTTCTTTGGTCACCACGCTAACAATTATTATCTAAGGTTACAGATGAAGTAAAAGTATGATCAAGAGGGAATTTAGTGGTGTTGAGATGAGAAAAATAACTGCTGTCAGCAACAGGCTCATGATTAGAAAGGAAAGAGTAAGTTAGTGGTTGAATTTTTTTCCTTTTTAATCACCTGTTCACAAGGTCTTCAGTTTATCTTGTTTCTAATCTTTTTCAAAATGTCAGGAAGACTTATATATATGTCATAGGTTAAGAGCCCTGAACGGCAGTGAGCTTTTTTTCAGTACTTTCACAGAAGAAAGTTAACAAACCCTTACTTTATGTCTCAGTTAAAATGGCAGAGAGTGCAAAATGCAGTTTCAAGAAATTATAACTACATGAGAAATTTAAAGAACCTGTGTAAAAAGAGAGACTCCTCAATGTTAATTATTAAAGCCGTTATCCCAAGGGCCATTTTCTTTCCAAAGTGTTTACAGATTTGACTTTTTTCCCTGAAATATATTCTTGCTTCAATCATAATCCAAAAAAGAAAAGAAAAGAAAAAAAAAAACAACAAAACAAAAAAACCAGCAACAATCCATTTCATCTCAGTGGAATTAGAGCTGAAAGAAAGAAAAACTGGTCTCTGTCTCTCAGTTACTGTGGGAGAACCTAAATCCACGAGCACAAAATATATGAATATAGTCAAGTCCTTGGACAGGGTTGTAGGAATAAAGCCATATGACGCCTTTCACATATCCCAGAAATCTGAAGAGTAGTGCCACGAAGTTCAGAAATGGACAGCAGGCACAACTCCATGTACATCCTTCTTACTTCAGCTGGGGACTGCAGGTTGAACTAATACAGCACCTTTGGTTAGTCATCTTTATTCCCTACAGGCAGTTTTATTAACCAGCCCCCACATGCAGATATACCCCTGGGTCAAAAGTCACCTTGAGTCTTTCACAAACTTCTGTTGACTGTATCTGTGCTATCACACAGCAGCGAGCACAGTAATCAATTTTATTTGGAATATTCAAATTTTTTGCCAATTATTTCTTTTTCAATTTCATGTGGAACTACCTTGGAGAGAGTGAAGGAAAAGATGGAATGGTGGGGGGACTTTGTAGGGGGGTTGATTGATTTTTAATGGCTTGGCAATCTGTCTTTTGGAGTAATTAGTACAGAAACATGCATACCCTACCAGTTAAATCACATATCTTTGTTTTTCATTGCTCAGCAGGTGAAGATATTGGGACAAATAGAAACTATTACACTGCTAAAAGTATTTTTATTTTTGTCAAAGCTACAACCTAGTTGTAGAGAGATAGTTCTGATGTTATATTTTAAAGCAGCCAATTGTTTCATCTCTTGGTTTGGGATTGTAACTCAGGTATAGCCATGTCAGCACAGGGAAGCTGCTGCTGTTGTTGGTTTGTGGAAAAAGTGCTGGGCTTTCTACTGAACCCTGCCATGCGGTAGCAACGTCAGCAAGTCGATATTTCAATTAGCGTTGGAGACACCTGTGTGAAATGCTCCTGGCTTTGTGGGCACACTGCCACTTCCCCAGTGTGCCACCACCGCTGTGCCAGCACAGGGTTCTGCTGGATGAAGCAGACACCAGCCATGGCAGCATCTGTGAGCCCAAGGGATGGGTGACTACCGGATGGAGCTGCCAGGGGTCCATGTGGTTCCAGTGTCTGCATGCCAAAAGGGCTGTGGGGTATGAAAGGTGGAGATCCAAGCATGACAAGGAAGCACCATGTATTTCAAGGTGGCACAACAAATTTGTAGTCTGGTGGCCCAATATGACCTTGTTTCTGGCAGTCTTGGTTTCAGCTATTTCCAGGGCAGCCAGCCAGACATGTTTGGTCTTCATGATATAGATTGTCTTCAAGAAAGCTTAGCTTTTTTTGTAGCTCACTAAGAGAAAAGACCAATTTTTCCATACTGATTGCATACACTGAGTTCTGTTCTTGGGAATAAAAAACGAAATGAAGGGTGCTGACATTTGCAGGTGTGTGTGTAGGAGAAAGAAGGGTAGAAAGATGAATTTTGAAAGTAAATAAAAACTGAGCTCCTTTCTGTCGTGTGATTCTGTGGTCATAGGTGGTTCTGTAGTTCTGTGGTTCTGCTTTGTTATTTGTTGTTTCGCTATGGTTTTTGTTTTTTTTTTTTTTTTTTTTTG